>CM052439.1:172309556-172345986 GCA_028533085.1 Varecia variegata
ACTTGGGCCTTGGATCCCAGGTATGACCTGGACCCCAGGGCTTCACTGCTAGGTTGGGGGAAATGAGCAAAGGCAGAGAAAGCTGCAGTGAGCATGCAGGGGCAAGGAGAAAGGAGCACTGGAAAGAGGATGTTCTGCTTGGACCAGACGGTTCGGTTTAGAGCTGTGAGGAGGAGGGAGCTTCTGATCACAGAGAACATAGAATTCCAAGGGAAGAAATGTGGTTGCGTCTGAGGGTTTCTCTGCCCCCCACTCTGTTTTCTTAGAGGATCTTCCCTTTTTCCTGTCGCGAGTCAGTGGAAGGGGTGGTGTGTTATGCTCTGAGGCCTCGGCAAGGCCTAAACCCAGGCTGGCCAGTCTGCCTGACCCACAGCCTTGACCGTGGCAGATTGTCCAGAGTGGGCAAAGGAACAGGCAGAGCCAGTTAGAGTTCTGCCCGGGTAGAGTGATGGTTAATTTTACATGTCAACTTCACTGGGCCATGGGGTACCCGGATGTTTGGTCAAACATTATCCTGGGCATGTCTGTGCGAATGTTTCTGCCCGAGGTTGACATTCAAATCCACCCACTGAGCCAGGCAGAAATTACCCTCCCAAAGTGGGTGAGCCTTGTCTCCTCTGTCCGAGGCCTGAGGAGAACGACAAGGCTGAGCGAGACGGAACCTGCCCTCTGCTGGCTGGGTTCTGATCTGGGCTGTGGCTCTTCTCCCACCTGTGCACTCACACTTAGCCTGGATTCTACAGCATCGGCTCTCCTGGGGCTCAGGCTTTCAAACCCACACAGGAACAGAGCCACCGTCCCTCAGGACTCCCACTGGCTGATGGCAGATCTTGGGACCTCTCAGCCTCCGTAATCGTGTGAGCTGGTCCCTTACCATAAATCTCTATCATCTAATTTATCTATCTACCAATCATCCATCTATATCTATCTATCTCTCTATCTATCATCTATCTATCTATCATCTATCTATCTATCTATCATCTATCTGTCATCTATCTATCTATCTATCATCTATCTATCTATCTATCATCTATCTGTCATCTATCTATCTATCAATTTATCATCTATCTATCATCTATCTATCTATCATCTAATCTATCTATCTATCTATCTTCTATCTATCTATCATCTCTCTCCCATCGGTTCCATTTCTCTAGAGAATCCGGGTGAATACAGGCAGCTTTATGGATACTGGGCTGAGAAGTCCCCCTTCTACCTGGCTTTCTAAGCTAGTAGCCAGAATCTGGGTCTGTAGCAGATGTAACTCACCATCCTGCAGTTTGCGTATAAAGCCCCTACAGCCCTGCCCTGGGCAGCCCCACGGGCCTGGCAGAGCTGCTCCCACTGGTTTCCTTCTCAGTAATAACAGCCAGAAACCTCCTGCTTTGCCCTCCTTCTGCCACCAATTCTATACTCTAGGGCTCGTCATTTATGGTTTCTCGCTCCCGAGTGCTGCAAGTATTCATGCCACTAGCATTGATTAAGTGCCGGGCGACTACCACGCGCTGTGCACTGCTACAGGCCTTGTTAGGAAACCACAAGGCCACCTCCTTGCAGATATTTACGAGTCAGTCGGTAAAGACAAGACAAACAACCCGTCAAAGGAAACCAGTTGAGCACATAAACACACTCAGAGCTGCTGAGAGGGATTTTGGAGGGCAAACGGATCAGACAGGATGGTGTATGGAGCTGAGCGCGTGTCATCCTATGGGGTACGGCCACCGTGAGCGTGCCTGCACAGCAGGGCTGCTTCTGGGGTGCTGGGACGTGGACTCAGTGGTCTGGGGCTGACAGTGAACACGCTGATGGAAAGTAAGACAGGCCCGGAGGAAAAGGAGACAAGGGAGAAAGAAAGGAGTGGACCTGAGATCATGTGTGGTTAATAAAATGTTAGTGGGTTTATATAGCTTTATTGGGATGTGATATTTTATAGATTTAGCCTTAATGTGAACACACACGTCAGAGGTTTTCCCCTCAGTTCAGGGCGGTGCAGGCTGAATCCTACAACATCAGTGATAACAAGAATCACGCCATTCCAAATGCTAGTTTCTCAGGCCAGTTGTCCCACCGGACTGTCTTGTTGAAGTCAATCTTTCACCAGAGACGATGACACTAGTTAACCACCTGAGTTAGAGAACATCTAAACAAGGAGCAGCAATACATGCTTCGCGGCTCTGTTCTCCCTCCGTCTTTGGAGAAAGGGTCGTGATAAGACCCCAGTGAAGCAAAGCCCAGTAACTTTGATGATGAGCCGCACTGTGTCTCATAGCAGGACAGCCATCTGAAGACTCTCTTTGCTCCATCAGCCGCGACTAGTTCCAGGGCAGCCTGTGACCAAGGCAGGGCCCCTAGGGAATCCGCAAGGGTCCCTGGAACACTTCAGCCCAGCAAAGAGAGACAGTGAGAACTACACTGTGTGTTCCCTGCACAAATAAAGAAAAATGACTTCAAATATTGATAAGCTGCTCCTGGTTTCTCCCAGGAAAGAAAAGCCAACAGCAAGACTCTATACTGGCCTTTTAGGGGACAAAATTAGGCATCACCAATTCTCAGATTCAAAAAATCACAAGACTTTTTGGGAGGATAGAAGTCTGAAAAAAAATTCTACATAAAATAACTCTTATATTACAGATTGGATATTTTTATCCAAAATACTTAAGAATGGACCTGTTTTGGATTTTGTATTTATTTTTTTTTTTGGATTTTGTATGTATTTGTACATATATAATGAGATATCTTGGGCATGGGACCGAAGCCTCAACACAAAATTCATTTATGTTTCATGTACACCTTATACACATAGCCTGAAGGTAACTTTATACAATATTTTAAGTAATTTTGTGCATGAAACAAAGTTTGTGCTCACTGACGCATCAGAAAGCAAAGATGTCACCCATGTTGCCCATCTGTGGTAGTTTGATGTCACCATCATTCCTGTCTCTGAATATGCACAATAAGCAAGCATTTCCTTGCACTTATTCACATGTAAGTACTTAACAGTAAAAATAAGACATACCCTTCATGCAGTGGGAAAATAGTATGTTCAGGGTAACTAAGCAGCATGGCAGCACCAGAACACACATGTCAGCCATTGGACAACAGCAACAACAAGCAACACAGGCTTTCAGTCTCCACCTATGATTCTGTGATTTGACTAAAATGTTATGTTCACTGTGTTTTATTTTCATAGGTGAGAAGAAACGTCAGAAGCAGTTGAGTAACCAGAAAGTGGGTGCTCGAGGCAGAGCATTCTGCTAGAAGGTTTTTCTAGTGTTTCCTCTGGAGTCTTCTGCTGCATTAGTGTTTCTGTCTCTTTCACAGAATCTAGACAGTTATAGAATCTCTTTGATTCTATAAACTGACATGATTTGTTGTTCTGTTATGAAGGTACACTGCCTAGTCCTTCCAGAAGCCCATGGCACATTTTCACTGTGTCGTCTGTGGGCACCTTTTCTGCAAGGTTAACAATGTCATCTTCATCATCACTGTTGCTATGATCACTTTGATTCAGAGCAATTTGGCCATTTCACCATCAGCCAATGAGTGAGCAACTGGAGCCCCATGATGGGTGTTAAAAATGTCTTCGGTATCCACTTATTTTCAGCTTCCTGATGGACTCTGGAGGCATATTTTTTGCATATGTAAGCAGGTCAGACATTATTTTTTTTCTCACTTGACATGCAGAATCCTTCAAAGTCACCTTGTTCGTTCATCATCACTGAGCACAGTTGCAGGCAGAGGGTGTGCCAGGAGTGCACAGCTGTGTCTGTGGTCCCTGCTCCATGCATCAGCAATGGCACATATGGCATCATTCATGCTAAACTCCTTTTGAAAAGCTTTCACACCTGTGCCTCTGTTCACTGCTGCTAGCGTGCTGCGCAGGAAAGGATTTTGGTATCGACTCTATTGACGTAAGGGTACCCTGGTCACATGGCTAAATTAATGAAGTCACATCTGGGGTAAAGTACCTGGCATAAACATTACTTTTGATGAAAATTTCAGCTGGAAGATGGCCAGAACCGTTTTCAAAGAATAACAAAATCTTTCAGTTGTCATCCAGTCCAGCTTCTCTGCAGTGAGCATGACCCACTGGTACAAAACATTTCTGAAATCAATCAGAGATGTCCCTGGTGATACATGACTTTTTGTTACCATAATAACGGGTTGGGAAGAAACTTATTCCTTGAAAACAGTGAGGATGCAAGCCTACCACAACAAGATTACACTTACGCGTGCCTGTCGCTTCAGAACATCCCAGCACGGGTTTTCTGTCCTGGGCATCCTTCATCCTGTAGGTGCTGTCTCCTCAGCTGGAGTCAGTGTCTTTCTGGGGCAATAATGTTAAAACAGTGATGTCTTGTCAGCATTATAGCCTTGGCATCAGATTTTGGCCTTGATAAGCTTGTCAATGAATTGCTTTGCTTCTTTGTGATCAGCAGATGTTTTATTGCCACAAATCTTTCATAATTTAATGCCATTTTCTTAAATTTCTGCAATCAGCCTGTTGAATATTCACAGTTCCCTTCCAGTTTCCGTTTGTTGTTTTTCACGATCAGCATCCCATTCAGTGACATGTGTTCGCTGAAATGCTGATGGATCCATTCTTTCAATACATGATCAAGATCTTCATTTTAAACTTTAGGTAGTGTTTTTCTATTTTTCAGTAACTTCTGTTCATCACTTTCAGCATAGAATTTCAACAGCTTTATCCTTCTGTTTCTTCAGGTCCCATATGCTGGTCATTCTAACACCGCACTCTTCTCTTAGGCATTTTCCATTTACACTGCTGTTCAGTTTGTAAGATAGTTTGACTTTCTGTGCTATCAATAAACATAAATGCTTCCTTTTTTCTTTTCACCCTTACCCATAGGGGTATCTGCAGGCCTTTTTGACATTTTCAACAATATCTTTACACCACAGAGCAGAGAATAAGCAAACAAACAAAGAACAAACAAAACCCGCATAGTGAGTCAGGCACACAGGTGTCAAAGGTGTCATGTGGGGCATCGAGGGGAACCTGCCATTGGCCCATCAGCCTGCACATGGGCACACGTGTCATTTTATTACCCTCTGTGGGCATGCTTGCATGGTGGAATCTGGGTGTATACAGAAAAGATACCACAGCTGAAGGGGGCTACGAGGGGTTTTTTTCCCTTAGGACACAGAATAAAATTTATGTGCACCTGTATTTTAACTGCAACCTGTCACATGAGATCAGGTGTGAATTTTCCACTTGTGGCATCCTGTTGGTCCTCAGTAAGTTTAGGATTTGGGAGCATGTCAGATTTTTGGATTAGGGATGCTCAACCTGTATCATTCCTAGAATCACAATAATTGGCCTGGTAAAGATATGGGTAATTTTTTCTGCTCTGGAAAACTGAAAGAGAAGTAAGTCAGTCCCTGTTGCAACTTTCACTTTTATGGGCAACGTACAAGTAAAATCCACATGTAGAAAATTATGGTCCTTCATGTTACGAAAATATAGATGAAGAGTCAATAAATTAGAGAGGTTTATAAAATGAATTTACTTTGTATCTCCTTGATTTCTTTGTTCCTGTGGTTCCACTAAGACTCAGTTCTGCTAATTAGATGCTCTCAGGGAAGACCGTGAATTGGAGCCAAGTTACACGGGAAGAAGAGGTACAAGTTTCCCGTTGTTGAGGTAGGTGGTGACAGAAGGATCATGGATCTATTGCCTGAAAATATATCTGCAGCTTCTGAATCCAGCAGTGGTGGTCATGTTCATGATCTTGGCAGATGTGGTTCTGCTGTCAGCAGCAGTGCTAACAATTCCTTCGTTTACTCCAGAAGAGGACAGTCCAGTGACAAAGAGTGTCTCCTGAAAGACCCACTAGACCCCATTTCTCCAACCTCTCCAAGGACTTTGTAAACAGAGTTCCTTGTACTAAGTCTCTGTTTACTTAAACCTGTGAGAGTGGTTAACATTGAAACTAGACCCCAATTGATGGCTAAGGAAAAGTTTGGCCAAAAATGAATTCCAAAAGACTTCCAGAGATGTCATTTTGGGTGTACACACATATTTCTTTGTGCAAAGAGAGCAAATCATGAGAAGAACAGATCTCGCTTGAAGGTACCAGGGCACATTTTTGACACATCTCCAGGTGGAACCCAAGTTATCATCACAGCTGCATGAGGGTGGAAATCTCCAGACTTCTCTGAGAAGGGCTTGATTTCGTGGAATACTCTGGGGGCTCAATGCCTGGGAAAAGCCTTCCTGGAAGTGAACAGACCCTGTGAGCAGCAGTCGTGGAGTCCAGTGTCCCCATGCACAGAACACACACTGTTTGGGGGAGAGGGTCCACCAAACTTTGTTCAGAAGGCTTTCTGCAGATCCAGGAGGCCCTGGCATGGGAAATACTCCTGTCAATGATGTGACCTTGGAATCTTTGTGGATTACAAAAGGGTGGTTTAAAGTTGCTGGGGTATTTTGGGCAGAAATTATATATGCAGCTGGTGGTAGCATGCTCTTTACAAGTAAACACATGGTCAATTTAATTCCTCCTGCTACAAAGGGCTCCCCAAAGTCAGGATCATGAATGCCTTCTTGATAAAATGCACTTTCTAACTTTAATGATTTCAGAGGACTTGTGGTAGGGGCCACTTTTCCACATATTTGTTGGTCCCTGTGGTCAGTTCGAGGACTTGGGAGCTGATTGAGGAAAAGACAGGATCACGACACGACAGTATTGCAACAGCAAGCTTTATCGAGTGGCACTTGGGTGGGGATGGTGTTGCTCAGTAGCTGCTCCGGGAGTCTCTGAGTTGGAGAGCCCTAAAGAGCAACAGTGGTTTGGGTCTTTGTCTTATCCATAGCTGGCATGCACTATTCTGGCATATGCCAAGCAGATAGACTCTAGGTAGATAAAAAATATGCCTATTTTGGCTCTATTTAAGCAATTGAATGTGTAAAATTTTGAGTTTGGTGCTGGCAGGTTTTGAGTTAATTGTCGTATTGTGAAGAAGTAAAAAACGCAGAGCCCCATATATAGGGGCCATCTCTGGCCAACTCCCATACTAGTCCCTATGCAGCCATGGGCCACTCAGAAGCCCCTCCAACTCTCGTGAATTTTGCTTTAGCGCCACACTGAGTTTCAGAGAACCCCATGAATCTTGCCTTCTCCCTGGGCTCCAGATGATGAGACATAGATCTTGTCTAATCTTAGTTCCCAAATCGATCTAGGCATTCCACAAAAAATAGTTTAAAGTGAATCACAGAGTTGGCAAGAAAGTAAGCATTCCACAGAGGGTGAAAAATTAGCAAAATTAGAAAACCTTAGAAGTATGGTCTAGGGCAAACCTTCGCCAACCTCTGCTCAATGGTGCAGACAATGAGGTGACCCATGCTTGGGTACCCAGCCACTTCGCATTTGCAGTTTGGACCCAGCTCAATTCCTACAGCCCCAGAACTGAATAAAATCGGGTTCATTTATGTGTAGATACATGATCTATCCTTGAGCAAATGTGCATTAACTCTGATTATGTTTTAGTAGCTGGGTTATTTGCAACAAATGTGATAAGGAGAATATTGAAATTAAATCAGTACCTGGAAACTAAATGCCTGGGAGTTTCACCACTATCCATATTGACATGGAAAAGTAACTAATTTACTTAATAAAGGTTTACTAAATGCCTATAATATTTTATACATAATCTATGAATGAATGATAAAATTTTTCAAGCACATCTTTAAGTAAAAATTTCCAACCAGCCTTCCTTTTGTATAAGAATGTATTTGTCGTCTGTGGCAAGAGGTTATTTTCCACTCAACGTTGTTAATGATGCAATCTATGATGAACAGATCTCTACTATTTTTGTAGGCCTTATTATTATTTCTTCTAGTATTCTTAATGCGCTTCAAAGAGAAAAATAATGGTAAAGCTAACATCCTTAATATTTTTTTCATTATTCACTGTATCTGGAACATGGATTTGTACAATCATGCACAAGAATATTGGTTTCTGTGCAAGTTCTTAAAATGAAAGAAATATACCTCTAAAGAAAAGAAAGCCAATAACCCAAGTAAAATATCCAGGGGCAATGTTTAAATTGAAGAGTTCCTCTTTCATTGCTAAATCCATTCTATTTCTAGAGAAAATCCAGATCCCAGATGTGAAGATGGATTAGATTTAATTTCAGTTTTTCAAGACACTTATTGTTGAAGAAAATATGCTACCATGGTTTGGCAAAGTAATCCAAGCTCACTGATGCCACCACTTAGTCCTTAAGCAGTACGCATAAAACTACCATAGTAAGAAATAAAAGTGGGGTGAGCCCAGCAAAACCAAAGGAAATGATCTGGGGTAGAATGCTAACTTTCGTACCTTAAATTCCAGTAACCAACGCCAAAGGTGTAAGTATGATGTTATGGGGTAAAAGTTTGTGAATTCAAAAAGCATTGTCATGTAAAAGTCAGGTCATAGAAGAAGTGGAAGTGGAATTGTGTGTGGGCTGGTAGGGCCACTGACAGTGTTATCATTTTTAACAAACAGTCCCAGTGTCTTTGAGCAAACTTCCACCCGCGAGCCAAAGCTTAGCATGGCCTCCACCCACCTCATCACCAACGTCGGTCCATGCACAGAAATGCAACCAAGCAGTCACCAACTGCAGTGAGTGGGCTGCATGGTGGGCATTGTTTCTATGGAGAAGGATGTTGTACAAGTAAGAACAATGCTGTTATATATCAGATTTTTATTCACAACAATAATATCAGCTGACAAGATATATCAATCTCTTTTAGTGTTTGAGTGCTCACCTGTTTTGCTGTATCTCATTTAGTTCTTGTTTTGAACCAATGAGGCTTTCAAAGTTAAGCACTTTGCCCGATTTTGGCAGCTAGACATATCAGGGTCAGGATTTGAACCCAGATCTTTGATTTGTCAGTTTCAGGCTTTAACCACTACACTATGTTCCTACTTTCTTTATGCTTAATCACTGCAGTTCTCCCCAGAATTTTTGTCTGGGATGTTACAGACACTGTGTGATGTTTACCATTGCTTCAGACAAAGGAAAATTCAGTATTATTGCTTGGCAATCACACTGCAAATATCAATATCACCTTTTATTGCTTTGCTTCCAGCTTCTTCTGTAGATCTGCAAAGACTCTGTTTATTTTGATAATTCTATATTCACTTATTTTTTTTATTTATTCCAGCTTATTATGGGGGTACAAAAGTTCTGGTTATATATATTGCCCATGTCCCCCCCGATCCCCCGAGTCTGAGCTTCAAGCGTGTCCATATTCACTTATTTTTATGAGAAACTCTGTTGTCCATATACTAGTTGCATAGCTTAGAAAGCTCAGAAAGCCTCTGTCTGCTGGGGTAAACTCTACACCACAGATTTTACACGGTTCTCGTCCTTGGCAGCCTCGTTCCTTGGGACCGGCCTGCTTCACACTTGTGAGAGTTGTGAGGAAGGGTGTGGCGTCTCCATCTCTGTCACTCACCTGCCCACTGCACCCTTGGTGCCGCGGAGCAATTGCCAGTCAGGAAAGGGTGGTGGGAGCCACTTGCCTGCGGTAAATGTGTCTCATCTGAGGGCCTATAAATGTCTGTTCTCAACTTACCTATTGAGAGTCACCTACACGGTGGGGTCCTGAGTAATATTTTCCTTAGTCGGTGTTGAGTTTTGTGATCCATGATGTTCCCAATTTAATGGCAAACAATTTTCCAAAATACCAACCTGCATGTTCCCGATAACAAGAACAACTAAGAATTTGACTATACCACTATGTATCCCTTGCTTCACACATTAAAACAAATGGGATTTATGTAAATGGAAAGAAAATTGCTTTTATTTAATTAAAATATTTTCATTTCGATTTGACAAAAATGTTAATAGAAAAAGGAGAAATGAAAACAATTGTAGAAAATACATATTTGTCTTTTATGGTTTCAACATAATCTCTTAAAGCTTCAATTATGTAAATACAATCATCTTCTGAATAAATATATTTCAGTGGCTATATATTAGGATTTCTCAACATCTACTGACAGCTTGGGCTGGCCCATTCTCTGTCGTGGGGGCTGCCCTAGCACTGAGGAATGTTTGGCAGTGTCGCTGGCCTCTAGCCTATCTCCAGACATTGCCAGATGTCCCTGGGGGAACAAAACTCTTCCCCAAGTGACAACCACTCTTTCACACACACATACACGCACACACACACACAATGTTTTCTTAACTTTGGTATTTTTCAGGGATATAAGATTGTAACTGAAAAAAACAAAATCTCACTATCTTAAGGTAAGAGGTAAGAGAGGGTAGCATTCCTAAATAAAATGACTACACACATACACAAAAGTACATTCATAAGGAACAGACAGTCCTTGATTTAGCAATGACACTGTGTTAATTACCGTGTTAATTGTTGCTGTTTACTGGAGTACCCCAAACTCACCGACTTAGACAACAATGATTCGTGATCTCAGCCCCTTTGGGTCAGGAACTGAGGAGTGGCACAGTGGGTGGTGGTTCTGGTTCAGACGTCAGTCAGGGGCCCTGTCTGTCATCTCAAGTCACAGCTGGGGTTGAGGGAGTCTCTTCCGAGCACACTCACGGGGGTGCTGGCAAAAGCCAGCTCCTGGTGCTGCTGGATGGAGGCCTCGGTCCTTTGCAAGGCCGCGGTGGCCTCTGAGCAGGGTGGCTCCCACGGCACAGCCGCTGGCTTTTCCAGCATAAGCCGTGGGAGAGCCAGAGGAAGCACAGGCAGAATGGAAGATGGGAGCTTTCCACAATCCGATTCTGGAAGTGGTTTGTCTGTTAGAAGTGAAGCACCACGGCCAGCCCACTCCCAGTGGGAGAGGCTCACACCCGAGTGTTCACGGCGGGAAGCAGGGTCCTCGGGGGTGTCGCAGAGGCTGCCCACACGGGCCCCTGCAGGAAACTTCTTTCCAGAAGGAGGACCAGAGCGCTCCTTTGCTTTGCTGAGACCAACTCCACGGCTGGGGATGCTGTTCCCCACAGTCGGTGCCCACTGAGCCGGAGACTTCTTTCCAGGACCGCGAGCTGGGCTCAGGTAGGCCAGTGACTCTCCTGAGTCCGCCCCGCCACTGCGTGCAGGAGTCACAGGAGTGACCCACGGTGGGGGACGTCCTCCTTCAGGCAGGTGGGGCTGTAGACAGGGAGCTGGCTCTTGACACCCGCAAGGAGCTCTGCTGGCCTTGGCTGCACCCCAGTTTCCATCCAAGCTCCCCCCACACTGTGCCTTCTTGAGGCTTTTATTTTGTTTTTCTAACCTTCAATTTTTCTTATTAGGTTGGGACTGATACCTCCTGCCTGTCAGGATTAGTGTGGAAATGAAGTGAAGAAATGACAGAGAGCTCCCTGCATGTGGTAGGAAATATTAAATAAAAATTTTCTTACTATTATTTATTCCCATAAGGGAACCATGGCTAACGGTGCTTCCTATACAGGGTTCAGTATCTGTGTTAAAATGACAACTAAGCTCTGCTTGTCACACTGGCGTGGGTTTTAACCAGCAGTGAAATTTGCGCCACTTTGGGAAAAATGCTCTGAGTTCCAAAAGTCTGACCTGGAATGAGCTTTTGAATAATGGCTTATTTTAATTTGGGACAGCCTGTGGGAGTAGATTTGCTCCCTCTACTTACTAATGATTTTAGCTAGAATTCCTGACAGCACCATTATTTTAGTCAGAATGCAGGAAAGATTCCTGGAATAGGAAACAAGACTTCCGGAGCCAGGCCTTCTACTAATTGTGGGGTCATTTTGGGCAGGTGGCTCAATTTCAACTGGCCTCCCTTCTTCCAAGTTTAGAATGAATGAGGCATATGGATGAGACAATTTCTAATGCCACGTCTGATAAAATTCTATGTTATTCATCTTCATCTTTTTGTAAACAATAATGTCATGGAGAAAATCACCCATTAGAGCAGAAAAGATTTGAAAAAATATGCCCATAACTTTTCCTTGTCATTTAGAAAGAGCTGCTAAGCCAAATTGGATTTATAAAAATGTATTGAGCTGTATGACTTTGCCATTGCTTGCAAATTACAATGGAAAGTTGCAGGAAGTTTTTCTTCAACAGGAATTTGATAACTGTTAGAGGATGCTAGTGACCAGCTTATTATGAAAACAGGCAAGAAAAGGGGAAGAAACAAACATTTACTGTGTTTTTTCTAAGTGAGTGATACCCGTAGCTACCCAAAGAGCGGATGAAGAGAAGATTTTATATATGGTATTCCAGCTAATAAATGAAGGATACAGGATAAAATTAGAACATGAGCATGTAGTGGTTTCAATGTGTTAGTGACCTAGGCATTGTGCACCCCCAGCTGCTGACAGCCAGGTCTGTGCACCTCACGCCAGAGGCTCACAACACCCCCAGTGAAGCCCTCTTGGAATAAAAATTGGGCCCAAATCTGATGAAGCTCATCTAGATCCAGTGATCTGTATAAAGAAAATAGGGAAGACGAGGAAACATGTAAGTAACAGTGCACAGATATAAACAGCAAAATACGGTCTGGGGAAAACTCTAGAAGACAAGTTGATCTTATTTATTTTGCAAATATAGCATAAGGAAAAAATTATATGAAGAGAGAACCCTATGATTAAAAGACACATAAGAGATTTATCAATCCATCATCATGGGTGGATCCTTTGTGTGTTCAGATTCAAACAAATTCTAAAATATATGAAGAATAACATCGATGGCATGTATGAGACAATTAGAGTTTTGAATACTGACTGGAGATATTTTATGATATTAATAAATTATAGCTTTTAAGATGTGATAATAATAATGGTACTATAGTTAGGTTAAAGAAAAGAAGTTCTTATCTTTGACACACACTCTGACACATTTATAGAGGAAATGATACATTTTCTTCAAAATAATGTGGGGTGGAAGTAATATTAGTGGGAACATAGGTGCAGAAGTGGTGGACCTGGGGCAGTAAAAATTGGGGACAGAAACAAAACTGAAATGACCAGGAGCTGAGATAGTTAAAGGCAGGTGATAGACATAGGGAGGTTCATTACACAAGTCTGTCTATGTGTAAGTTTGGAATTTTTCACAATAAAGAGTTAAAACATAAGTAAACACCAGCAATTGGACAAAATTAAATAGAACCCACTGTCTTCAAAGTCCATTCCTTATTTATAAAGCCAACTGAAAATTGAAGTTGTCTGGGTATCTAAATGTAATCTAAAATGGACTTTCTTTATTAAAATTCAACTTTATGGCCCATAATAAAATGCTAACTTTCTGTCTAACTTTAAGAGTTGAAAACAGGATATCAACAGTGATATGTTGGAACCGGCTTATAGGATCTCGTGAGAATTGGTGATTAAATTTTTCAGTTGTTAAACACAGAGATTATTAAAATTCAACTGGGTAGTTATAATTAAATACATTCCATATATTTAAAGATAATAAATATAGTACTCAAAATTCATCACTTCTTAGTTATTTTACTGTATTTTTTTCGTTGCCTGTATTCTCAGTGTTATTCACATCTGTTGTGTACGTGCACGGTAGGTAGGTGTGTGGTGCGTGTCTTTGCAGCTCCGTGTTCAAGGATTTCATGTCGGTTGCTTGAAATTGGCCACAGGGGGAGTATTTATACCATGAGGATTGGTGAGTGCTGCACGTTAAGAGCCAGCTGTTAATCATTTCCTAGCACACCACTGATGCAAGGAATCCTTCATTTACTTCTAATATGAGTAAAATACACTTTTAATACTTAAAATTAATTAAAGAAATACTAAGGAAGCAACTGTCTTTATCACTAAACCCTCTTATTCTTTTATACCCACGCACGTACGTGTCTGTCTCCTCCACTCATCTGTGAGCTCTTTGAGGGTAGCGGATGCACTTGCTCCTCAGTCCGTTCCCGTGCTGGCAGGGTGGCCGGGGCACTTGGCTGGCTGAAGGGAGGAGAGATGGATTTCTGTTTATTTAATGTCTTCAATGGGCTCATCATTGCACCAGACATTATGGAGACGTAAAAGAGGTATAAACATTTTCTTTCCCATCAAATGATTTTTAGTCTAACTGGGACACCCCACTGACACAATAGTATCAGTGATATACAATTGTACGCTAATTTATTAAGTGGAAACTACGCATTCTAAAAGAGATCCATGAAGGAGAAGATCAGGGAGGGCAGGAGTATTCAGTGAGTTGTTAGTTATCTTGGAAAAATGCTCACCTGTACACATACACATTTCTTGTTTAGGAACGTGCCGTATACCAGGCGCAGTGCTAACTAATTTACAGATAATATTTTATTTAATACCTTAATGATACTCTAAAGATAGATATTATTACCCTTATCTGATAGATGAGGAAACTGAACTTAAAAAGGTTAAGTAACTTTCCACGAGAGGTACATTTTTACTCGGGTTTGTCTGCTCTCAAAGCTCATGACCTGAAGCACTTCACATACGGTCTTACAGATGAGAAAGAATAGAATTAGTTCTTGAAAGATTTGGTATAATTTGAAAAGTAGAGAGGAAGAAAAGGTATATAACAGGGGAAGAGGTATGGTATGATGAAGGCAAGGCAGCAGAAATACAGGGGGTGTCTAGAGCTAGGAGGAGTCTGTCCTGGCTGTAGTTGACTCATCTTTGGGGAGAGGATGGATATGAGGCTGGCTGGGAGCACTGATTTTCTTGAATGATTTGAAATCTAGGTGGAGAAATTAGGCTCTCAAATAAGGAGCCATTTAGGTTTTTGAGCTAAAGAGTATATAGAAATTATGGAATTCAAACCACATTAGGAAATATACCAGATGGATTGAGAAAGTCAGAATGGAAACTGATGCTGTAGTAATAAAGGAATGGACAATATAAGACTGAAACAGGGTAACAGGCATTTTCTTTGGACCTTGGGAATTTTTTAAATAAATTTTTGCTCTTAACCAAAAATAATAATGAAATTGCAAAACAAATCCCCACGACTGGACAGGTGATGACTAGTGTTTTTTCTTTTCTAGAAATCATAGTCCTCACACGTGTTCACTCTTGCTGATCCAGGATGAGCTCTGGGGGCCACAGACACTTCCAGAAGGTACCTTCATGGACATTCTGAGGTTGGTGAGAAACTGCTGGTGGAGGCTTCCCAAGTGGTCAGCATGGCATTCCCTGCTACCTTTCAGTTTCCACAAAGCCAGCCCTTGTCCCATTCATGGCTGCTGGCCCCTGCCTGTCTGGTCACCAACTGTGACCCATAAACAATACCCCCGATGCCATTGTCCAGACCGTGGACTGTGAGTGACCCCAGACGGCTGCTCTCTCTGGCAGGTGACCCAGACTGGCCCTGGCTTTGCCTTTACTGTGCTCCTGGGCCTTTGCCATGGTGCTAAGGTGCTAAGCCTATGTGGGCTTCCCCAAAGGCCTTGGTGCTCCTCGGACCCCAGCATCCTGGTCCTGCGTCTGAGCCTCTCGCCACGTGTCCCACACTCCACCGTTCCAGGATGGCCCCTGCCTTGTGTCACGGCTAACACAAGCCATCCGTGTGCCCTTAGTTACCCAGCCTAAAATGACGCTCTTTTCAGACTCAAAATAAGCAATCAACCCCAATAGTATTTAGCACAAGGTAGTTGTGTTTCTAATTGTCACTTCCCAATTAGCACTGCCACTTTCAGCCTACTAGAGAAAAACATTCTGAGTTTGAATGTCTTTAACAAGAATGCCCCTTGTCATTCTGAAGGCACATACAAGAAACCCCCAGCCGTCCTGTCCGTGTCTTCCCAGGCCATAGCCACTGTTGTTGTATTTAGAGGACCACGGAGAAGCTACTCTCTGCAGTTACCCTACATTTAGGGGTAGGGTGTTCACTCTTTCCTACTAGGGCTAGTGAAATACCCTTATCTCATCAGCTGTCCATAATGATATTCTCATCAGCCGTAATCATCCATACAGTGTTGTATGACGTGAATTCAAAGGAGGCTTGCAAAATGACATTAATGTTGGTAGACGTTTCTCCCACCAACATAACTAAACTTGTTAGTACATGAGCCACACATAAATTGAAGGGACAGGTGTCTTTGGATGCAACAAAAATTATATTAGTGACTCATAAAATAATTGCCAATAATTGGTTAAAATATTTTGGAAAATTATATCTAGTACTCTAAGTACATTATAAATTGAATATGTAGTATGTATAAAAGGATATTTTGTTCCTAAGAGAAAAAAATCTTCCACGTAACACATTCAGTGACTAACTGGTGGATAAAGATATGTAAAAAAATGCTCCTTGTTGCATAAATAATATTAAATACATTCTTTATAAAGCAAAGGTGATTGAGTAACCAAGGGTAACATTAGAGATTAAGTCTCTCACAATTAATAGTTCTAAAACTTCCTCTGAAAATTAAATAATTGTCAAATAAAAAGTCACAAATATACAGTATTTATTTGAAAATCAACTTAATTATTCATTACTAATTTTTCCTGCTTTAGATATCTATAATTTTAAAAATATTATTTTATGAATAATATATGTTGTGTTATCTCAAATTAATGATTTTTGGTTTGGAATCAATGCCTCTATTACCATACAAAGAATGTTCCAAAATCCAATAAAAACAATAACAAAAAATCAGGTAAACATATAGTTGGTTGAAGAGCTGTATAAGGAATTTAATTGGAATTCTAGAAGGTTCTTATTTAGATCCATGCTGAAGATAAACTACAAATAACAATTAAATAACAAAATGACACTCTTTTGTGCATTTCATTGTGTGCGGGAGGGATAAAGGGGTTTGGTGATCACAGACTAAGCCATTAAAGGGTAAAATAAGGGTGAGAACCACACATCAAAACTGGGCCTGATTACTATACTCAGAGACAATGATAACTTCGTGAGTCAGAATTTACATCCGCTCATGATGAGCCTGTCGCTCTCAGAAGCACTTCATAGGCACAGACTCATTTAAGCACAGAAAGAAATTATTTTGCACAAAGAAGGCAGGAAAATACTTAGGCATCAGATGGTGCTTTAAAAAGGAGAGATCCGGTTCAGGTGAGCTGCAGATGGGACCTCAGGACATGGCAGCCAGGATGCCGCGTGCGGTGCGAGCCTCCTCACGGCAATGAGGGGCACATTCCAAACGACAGCCGTGTGCTTGCCTGGCTACCATTAGGTACATGATCGGATTCCTGTACTCAGATTTTGAGAGATGAAAGTAAATCAGGATTCCTCAGCATAAGGAGGACACCAAGAACTTGAATATTTCTGATGGTGAGATCTAAAAATTATTCATAGATTTAGGAAAAAGTAAGCAAATTCCTGGGGGAGAAAATAGTGATTTGGTCTTAAGGAAAAAAGTGTACATGGTAACGTACACTTAGTACCTTATATGTCTCTATCTCAATCTATGTATACTATATATATATTTCATATGCACAATATATACACAATAGGGATGTCTCACAATGTTGCCCAGGCTACTCTCAAACTCTGGCCTCAAGCGATCCTCTCGCCTCGACCTCCCAAAGTGCTGAGATAACAGGCATGAGCCACAGCACCCAGCCAGCCCTTACCATACTTTCTATCTCTCTGAACCTGTAATTCTCTGGTTTTACACTCCTCTTATTAGAACAAGTTAATAAAGTCGCGCATACGTAAAAGCAAGCTTTCCTCCCTGAATACTTTGGCTCAAAGTATGGAGAAATAGAGCTGCAAACCCAATAATCCTCTTCCGTTTCCTTTTTTGAAATTAAAAAAAAAAAAAACAAAAAACACTATCAAGAAGAATAGTCCTTTGATTAACACGAAACACCTGAACTAATTGTTTGTGAGGAACGGCTTCCCTGGTGTAAGCCGCTAGCGAGCGTCCTGAAGCCATGAGCACTGGGCCCTGAACCTGTTAGCCTGTGACGGTGGAGTCGCATTTACTCTATTTCCCCGACGTGGAAGCACACAGTCTCTTCTCCAGGTCGGGGGCAAAGATAAAGGACATTTACATTAGTGGAATCAGCTCCCTGACTTTATGAGGCAGCTGCAGGTCTACTTCCTGGGCCGGTGCAAGGAAGTGCTCTCCTCTGAACCTGATGCATGAAGAAACTGGGCACAGAGAGTGAACGAGACTGCGTACAGGAACACGTAGCCTGCTGCCTGCAGAACGTGTACTCCTTACTCCACCGCTACCTAAGTCTGCCATGCCGATTAATTACACACAGATCCTACAAAACATATGGCACATTGGTGACTAATCTGCAATTACTTGGTGCTTTACGGAAAGTGCTGGCAGGATTATGATGTCTGTTTTGCTATTTTACTGTATCAAGCAGGATGCTGAGTCTTTGCGACACGTTAGTGTAGCCTGATTCCCCCACCAAGTTATTGCCAGGTAACTGCTTATTCTCTGCAGATAAACCTACTTCCCGTCTCCCCTAGTAAACTTCCTGATTTTACGAGGCTTGTTTAGCAACCTTCCTATGATTAAAATATAAGTGCTGAACCACTCATCTGTAGATTGGTAGAAAGAGCAATTCTAGGGGGATGTGAAATTACACAATAATGGGTAGATTTCAAGCTTCCGTTTTCACCTCTTTGAATACTGAGTCTATGTGTTGACCTAGAATCCCCCACAAGAGCAATCAGAAGTTTAAAAAGATAGCTTACCAAATAAAAAAAGAGCATAAATCAACATTTGAGGAACAAATGAAAACATGTTTCACAGGGGAAGAATAAAATAAGGTAACAATTAATCATTGGTATAACAGAGGTATAATTATAGGAATGTAATGGTAATAATGCCAATAATTCATTTTTTTCTAAGAATTTTTGAATCATTGTATCTTGGTTTCACTGAGATTGCATTTTACATGGTTTCTTCCTTTCTGTTTTACCTCAGACAGAGAAATGTTTTTGAATTAAATCACAAAATCGATGGCCACTAAACATTCGTGCTCAATTAAAAAAATTATTGTTTGTAGAATAGGATTTACTCCAAAACCATGGCTATCAGAGAAACAACGTTTTCTATTCATTAAAGTTTGGAGTTTTAATTTTTATCTTTAGACATTTTCTAAAGTATGTCTATTGTTTTGAAAAATACAACAGTCAATAGAAGCCAACTTTCCCCTAGAGATTGTGGGAATTTTTGTGAGCGTCTGTTGAAGTACATAAAACTGTTGTTCGTCCTTCATTTGGGCCTCCGAGCAGTGGACAGTGAAAGACAAAATAAAAGGTGACTTACTGCTTCTGGTGGTCAGCAGAGACGGCAAAACGCTGTCACGTGTCCCCTGTCGGGAAGAATAGCATGTGAGTTTGTGGGCGTATGGGGACCACCTGGCTTCTTAGACAAAGCAAACTGAATAAATAAAGGATGAATTTCAAACCTCTGACCAATCTTGGGGGAGAAATTGGAAGGCTACACTTCCTACTTTGGAGTCTTGGTGTGAGACACAAAGGAGTAGCAAAAATCTCCACTATTTATAATTAGCACAGGGTCAAACCGTCCTATTTTTAATTATAACGAGGGAGGAAGAGATAGTGGGATAGCACCAAAGCAGAGGCTGAAGAGTTGGAAGGAGAGAAATTTTGTTTGGAGAAAATCTTATTAAAATAATTTAAAATCTATCTTTTTTCAATAACTATCCTCCCCTATGGCAAGTAAGATAGTTCAAATTCATTCTTTATGGTTAATCCTCTCAGTGTTTCTGAAAGGAGGTATTATTTTCACTTCACAGATAAGACACCTGGGCTGTAGCTGGATTTAATAACTCGCTCAAGGTCACCCAGCCAGGACACGGCAGAGTCAGGTTTCGACCCAGGCCTTCCAGACTGCCAGCTCCGCGGACTTCCCTTCAGCATACCGCAGAGTTGCACCTAAAGTGGGCATTTCCCAGCAATACATAAAATTAAGGTTTATAATCTATAATTACTTTAAATGGTAAATTCTAGTGTCATCTCCAAAGTTCATAACATTTCACTTTAGCATTGTAGACACTTTAATAATTTAGCAGAATTTTAATAATTTAGAGGTTGTTGGGCAAGAGCCAAGTTGAATGGTTCAATTACTAGTTGACAAAATTTTCAGGAGCATGAGGTGCTAGTGAAATTACATTTGGATTATATAATTATATATAATGTATTATATAACATATACCATATCTTACATATATATACATGGGTAGACAAAGTGTATATATGAAGGTGTATATATATATATATACTCTTTGTATACAATACACCCTTTTGGAAATTATAAAACATCTTTTCATTTGTCATTAATCATATTAATAATATTTTGGAAAAGTGCTTTCTACTATTTAAGAAGCCCTGTTGTATGGTCATTTCTATGTGCTTTCATTTGGGGGTCATGTCTTACACTTTTTTCTCATTCAGATCATTCATTTTTTAAAAAACTCTTCTTGCTAAGATTCTCAATGTTACATACGATGCATACCTATACTTCAAAAAATAACTTTTATTCCCATTGAAATTAGCTCATGTTAATTATAGATATGAAAAATACAAAAAATATACAAACAAGAATTATAGAAAAGAAAATACTCACCTATAAACATCAAAAAACCCCACTAATTCTAAAACATTTGGTGGAAATGATCCCAATCCCAAGTATTTTTTGTTCTTAAATATACATATATTTTATTATATGTCTATTAATTAAGATGTGAGGCTGCTGTAACAAATAGATCCCCTGAGTGTCTTAAAGGGACTCCCTTTATCTGGAGCCCACACAACAATCTGAGTGCAGGTGGGAGTTCCAGGTTGACAAGGGGCTCTGTTCCATGCAGTCTTTCCAGGATCCAGGCCCATGAAGGCCTTGCCATCCAATGTGAGTTTGCCAGACTTGCTCTCTCATCGGAATTTCAGCCTCTGTCTGGTAAGAAATGAAAGAGAAGAATGGAAGAGGCTTGACTCCATCTCACTGTGCTGGACTGGAAGGGACATACATGCCTCATGCGCGCATTCCTTTGAAAGGAACTCTGGGCCACACCCACATTTCACTGCAGGACAAGTTAGGGGACCCTGGGAAGCATGTTCCATCTACAACCCTGTTTGCTATTGAAAAGAGGATGGGAGATTCTGACGGATACAGAGTTTCCTCTATTGGCGACTTTGGCCATATTTTCACTGGTGAGTAATGTTTCATAACCTACGAAAACCAGTTCATTGAATGAAATGTCATCAGTGCAGCATAAATAAAAACCATTTTATTTTACCAGCATTTTTGTTTTTTTACCTCTCTCTAGTGTACCTTTTCCTTTCTCACATTGGCAAGTCCCTTTCCAGCTGAAAGAGCTTTCAAGTCACATCACAAATTTCAGGCATTAACAAACACTACGGTATTTGAAAGACAGGACCAACCTGATATAAAACAAAGCAGTAAATGTCCTTAAGACTCTGTGACCTTCCTACTTCTCTATCTTGCCCCATGATCTAATGTAACAAAGTTTTGTCTATTTTATTAGTCTCAAAAATAAGTTTTCCTCTTTATTGATCAAATATACTATTTTAATTTTTCATTTTATTAATTCCTGCTTTTGTCTTCATTATTTTCTACTTTTAGCTTTCTTAGTGATATTATATTGCTCGTTTTCAGTTTCTTAGTTTGAAAACATTTCATACATCTCACACATTAATTTCTCTATACATGCATTTACAACTGTGACTTTTCCTCTGAACACCTCTTTGTTTCATCTTACTGTTTGAATAGGCTGTCATTCAGTTCTATATAGTTTTCAGTTTTGTTTCTTTTATAATATAAAAGTTATTTAGGAGTCTATGTTCCTCAGATAATTTGTGGCATGTATATTTTTATATAAATGTATATATATGTATATAAATTTTGGTTTTGATTTCTGATTTTATTGTACATTGGTCAGTTAATATGCTGTATACAATTATATAATATCATTTCTATGAAATTTATTATGGTCAGTAAATATGGCCTGTGTGATGTCAGTTAAAAACAAAATATATATGGGGGGGAGCAGGGGATATATACATAACCCACAAATTATCTGGGGAAAATAAACTCCTAAATAGCTTTTGGATAACAAAGCAAACAGAAATGAAAACCGAAAGCCATGCAGAACTGAATGACGCCTATTGAAATGGGGAACTTTGAGTCCTTGGATATCAGAAAACTTCAATGTTCCACCCTAACACTGAAATTAAATTTTGGATGTAGATTTCTAGTGTAAGTTGTTTCTCTCAGGGATTCCAGAATATTTTCCATTGTCTTCTCATATTCGCTGCTGCGGTTAAGAATTCTAATGCTGATTTGATACCTTTTTAATTATTGCACTTTGTCATTTTTCTCTACAAGTTGAAAAGAGTTGTATTCTATAATTGGTTTCTGAAACTTAATTACATGTGTCTACCTGGTAATTTTTCTTTAAAGTAGTTCCTGATAAACTCTTAAGAGCCCTTTGAAAATTCTGTCTTGTCTTCACTTCTAGAAGATCCTTCCCTATTAATTCTCCTAATCCTGCTTCTTCCATATTCCCTCTATCACTTGTGCCTGAAAGTCACACTGGATTGACACTGGAATCTTTGAATCTATTTACTATGTTCCTTAACTTTTCTTTCTTATTTTAATTGTCTTTACCTATCCTGTCACCTTCTAGAAGAATTCTCATCCTAGTCTTCTAGTTGACTGATTTTTTCCTTCAATTGTGTCCATTATGTTATTCAGATTGTGTTATATCTGTTGAACGTTAATATTTGTGATCGAGTTTTTAATTCTCACACTGTTTTTATTATTACAAGATCCTCTTTTGTGTCTGCAAAGGTTCAGCACATCGGACTCCTTACAGGCTGCCGTCTCATGGTCCAGTTAGCTGCGGCGAGCACCCTCCACTTGGGTCTCAGGGTTGTTTAGGATTTTGCTCTTATCTCTGCATCTGGGAAACTTTGTATCCATCTGTGAGCTCCCTAGGGGAGAAAAGGAGGCTGCTGGGTCCTGATGTCCCCGGCTCTTCCATCCTGGGCCCCTCTAACGATGCAGTGCACTTCCCTGCTTTCAGACCCAAGCCTCCCTGCCATCTCCTCACAGCGGCCTGGCCCAAGGTGCACAGCAGGCTGGCAATCAGGGCCAGCCTAGCTGGCAGCTCCTCCCGGCAGCCACCTCCCTGTCCCTGGGCCCTCCTGCACTCTGTATCTACCACCTCTAATCAAGGCATGTCTTTGGTGCTTCTCCTGCAAGTTCATGAGTCTGGGTTGATGTTCTCTATTTCAAAGCAATTCATATCTACTTTTATACCTTTCAAGGATTTCTCATATTTTTAAGGCCAGTGGATCCTTTCTTGTTTTCCATCATTATTTTGGAATTTTTTTAATTCAATCATTTCTCAAAATTTGGAGTATGAGAAGCCTCCTCTTGGTGTGGACATCCCTCTCTCCATGAAAGGAAAGGAACTTTAACAAGTACAAAAGCAAAGGGACAAAGACAGAGAAACTTGGAGAGTCCACACTTTGACCTTGTTTATATCTGGATATCTTGACTTTGGGAACATAGCTGTGGTTCACATGAAAAGAAAGGATTAAGGTGAGCCAAAGAAGATTTAAGGCTTGGTATCTCAAATGAGTAGCAAATTTATGAGAAGAGGCATATTCAGGGACTACACACTTCCAACTGAGAAGAACAGTGAGCGGTCAGGAGGAATCCGCCTCCATCTGCCACATCTGCGCTGGCAACCAATTAGCACGTATTGTTGACTATCCACATGAGCATCACACTGAATCAGCTGTGACAAATCGGAAGCGAGATGTGTAATAGTTTAAATGAATGTGACTTTTTTTTCCTTTCTCATATAATATACCAAAAGTATTATTTCCAGACTACAGAGACTGCCTTTCTAAATATCGCTATCCAGCAAAGTAGGCGACAGACACTGCCATTTCAACTCATGGCCTCCAAGGCTGTCACCGGGGGAAAGGGGCTGGAGGTGCATGCAGAATGGGGGCTAGTGGTGCAGGCTGCAGCAGATGCACGTATACTTCTCACGTTCCACTGCACAGAACTATGTGGTCATACCCGGCCACAAGGAGGCTGGGAAATAGAGTCAGGCCACGTACTTACATGAAAGGGAGAATGTGGATTTTTAGGAACAGTTAGCATTCTGTTCCGGAGTGTACCTTTGTCCTATGTATCATAGAACACACTTGTTCTATGGGAGATGTGTTTCATCTTCCCAATGAAACACACCCTAAATTTCATTTAGTAACTGAATTCATACCAAACTGCAGGAACTCTGGGTTGTGTGCATTTCTCTCAACCAAATTGGGATGTGCTTTCGAATGGTTTACTAGCCTAAGAAATAAAAGACAACTTATCTTTTCTACCCTCCCCCCATTATACCAGGGAACAAGATAACCAAAATAACACCTCTCATTCACAAAAGTGTAACGATGGAAAATAGACAGAAGTCATTGGACCACAGCGACGAAGGAATCCCGCTGAACAGTCGTGAAGACGTCCCATCAGGGTGTGGGGATCATTCTTGACTGGATTCCGATTATAGCCTGTGGCAGGAGTTCTGCACAGACCCAGAATTCACTCTCCGGGAGTTTCTCGCACATGACACCCTGACCGTGGGTGTGGGAGCTTTCCCTCCTTGGCAGGTGCTAGCTTTTGCAGACTGCTTCCTGCTTGTACAAATTCAGGGTCCTGAGCAGTCGTATCACGGTCACAGGCTTTTCTGAGCCAAGCTAGTGGTTCCTTTGGCAATGTAATTCTTTAAATGACGTAATTAAAAATTTAGTCTATTTACTTCCTGTTTAAGTAATATGCCAATAAACACACCTAAAAAAATCTTTCTAGTACATATTTAAAAAATCTATGTCGTGTCTTTAATTTCTATCTCTCTGCATGCAATGCTTGCTTACTAGACACCATCCAAAACAAGGGAGCTTGTGGGAAGGTAGCACACAGTTTATTGTCTGCATCTCTGTTTTTCGAAACCTTTTTTATTCTTATTTTCTACTGGTTAGGATCGAGAAGCAGTTGGCCCTTTAGTCTCTACAAAGGTCCAGATTTCTGTACCCCAGGACCCTTCATTTCTTCTTTCAAACCAGTCAACTATTCAATTCTGTCTTCCCTCCCTCCCTTCCTTCCTTTCTTCCTCCCTCCCTCCCTCCCTTTCTTCCTTCCTTTCTTCCTTCCTTCCTTCCTTCCTTCCTTCCTATCTCATCCTTCTACTCCTCCTCTTCTTCTCCTTCTCCTTCCTCTTGAAATAACTTGCTAAAGGCAGCAAGTAGAACCAACACACTTTAACATTCTTTTTCCAACCACTTCTCCCAGAGCTACAGCCCCAGTGAGTACTTTGCTTAGTAACCACGGTTAGTATTTTGTCTGCCTGTCAAGTCATCCTCAACAGTTTTTTAACAAATCTGTTGCAACACAATAGGGCTCTTTAGCTTCCTGGTCTTCTATATCTGTAATCTTGACACCTTCAGGCTATTCATTAACCCAGTGGAATCTGTGTCAAGTTTGTGAGTTGAGCACCCCACGTTAAGGCATCAAGTTCCGCACTAGCTAGTTAGACGCTCTGACAAACAGGCAAACAAACATATAGGGCTGATTTACAACAGGGGGTTGTCACTCACATGACAGTCCAAAGCTGGCCGGTGAGGACGGCTGCTCCCTGTGGTCACAGCGGGGTCTTGGTTGAAGGAGGTCTGCCATATTCCATTATGGCTTCCCGGGTGACTTGGTTGTCTACATCCCAACCAGCTAGGAAGGTAAAGGCGCGACTAGCCCATGTGGGTGGTTCTGTGGACCGAAGCTGGGAGTGGCAGTCACCACTTCTGCTCTAGCCATGCTGTCCAGAGCCTTGCTTGGCACAAGGCCACTTCACTGCAAGGAAGGCTAGGAGATGCAGTCCACACGTGTGCTCTGGTAGGAAATGAGAAAACCGATTTTGTGAACATTGACAGCCGCTGCGCTAGGTTGCTTTGAGTAAAAAGGAAATGTGCAGAAAGGTTGTCCTCGAGGATAAGCTGAAGTTCAGTAGACAGTAGCGCCATGTACAAAAAAATTACAATAAGTATAAATCTAGATGATTGGATCTAGGAGAAAGCTTATTACCTGCTCTGAATGCCAACACCTGGCTCTCACCGTTAAGCTCATCCCAACTTCTCCAAAGAAACACTCTCCTTGAAGTCATCAGGCACCCAAGCAAGCATAAGAAAGCGGGAGATTGGACATGGGTGTCTGTATTCAAAACTAGACTCCAGTTACTCTGTTGATGCAACAAAGTACCACAAAATGGGTGGCTGGAAACAGCAACGGCAAATATTATCTCCCAGTCCTGGAGGCCAGCACCCCAAAACAAGGTGTTTTCAGCACCATGCTCCCTCAGGAGACGTCCTTGCCTTGCCAGCTTCCAGCAGCCCCGGCTGTGCCTGGCTTCCGACAACATCAGTTCAATCCCCACCTCCATCCTCACGTGGCCGTCTTCCCTGTGCATCTGGGTCTTTATTTGGTATTCTCCTGTGTGTGTGTGTGTGTGTGTGTGTGTGTGTTCAGATTTCCTTCTTACAAGGACATCAGTCAAGGGGATTAGGGCCCACCCTAACGGTCTCATTTTCAACTTGATGACATCTGCAAAGACCCTATTTCCAAATAAGACCACATTCACAGATACTGGGGATTAGAACTTCATCCTAACTGCCTGGGGGACACGATTCAAGCCATAACAGATTGCAAAATACAGGAACTCTGTTTTTACCAAGCAGGACTGCTGGCAATGTGCCCAAAACCTTTGACCCTGCTAAGGTGCCAACTAGTGACTTAGAGCCCTTTAGCTGCAGGCATTCCCATGTGGACATAAAGCTGCATCGGAGGAAATCTGCCCCTGACGTCTGGTAAGATCTGCAGTCTTCGTTCTGTCTCCTCGTCTGCCATCAAATGGCCTAACAGTCTCACTTACCACTTTGCATTATCAGTGAATGCGGTTTTACGAGGAGAATGTGCAAAGCTACTATCTCTTTTCTCCTGGGACTTTTCCTTCCTTCATTATGCGTATCTAATTGTATCACCAGGATACAGACAAGATCTTTCGCTTTTGACTCAGCTGTCACCGGCCAATTCTGTTCTCTCTGGGGCTCCAGCAACTGTGGCCTCTGCCTCTGAATCTGCCAAGTCAAACAATGGCCAGCGCAGCCTCGTTCTCGGCTCAGTGTTTTATGGGCGTGAGAGCACCGTAAGGAAGCTGGAAGCAGAGCCGCGGCCAGAAGAGGAATATCACGGACTGACGTCCTATCTGCAGGGCGATTAATTATTCCAGTGGACACGGTGAGGTTTACCTCCTCAGCGCACCCAGCTTTTCAGGGAAGAGCACCTTTGGATCTGAGGGGTTTTGTTCAAGCCACGTGATTGAAAAGGGCGCAGACACATTACTTTTACAGGTCCTGACACCCCGTCCCCAGCAACTGGCTGGAACAGGCTGTGGAGAGGACATGGCTAGTGCAGCGTCTGCACCGTCGGACGCTGTGATGGCAACACGACACCCAGCTCTGTCTGCAGTGGCCACGGGCAGTTGCTAGAAATCAATCACACTCTGTTACTTCTGTTTCATCTATTTTCACATTTACTGCCTTCATATGACAAGTGATATTGGCTTTCCGGTTTGGGTAGTGACATAAAATTTCATTTAAACATACATTTTTGAAAGCAAGAGAGTTGATGTAAAAAGCAAGAAAATGAAGTAAATAAGAGGGCACTGTGAGAGAGCGACTGAGCTTTGGGAAACGCGGTGCCGGAGGTGCCCGAGGACGTAGGGAAGGCAGAATTCATTTCCACGAAAGCAATCACGGAAGACTTCCTAGGGGTGATAAGATTAGAGCTGAGGCTTGGGAGATATGGTTCAGCAGAAAGTCACAGCGATTTAGGACACCAAATACCTGGTTGAAATCCCAGCTCTCCCACACAGGAGCTGGGCGAGTCTAGGGCAATTCACTTCACAGGTTTGTTAAAAGGATTACTTATGAAACACTTAAAACAGTGCCTGGCAGACAGGAACCCTCAAATGTGCTGTCTATAATCACGTATTGAGGTGTGCATTACGCAGATCGGAGGAAAAGGATACTGAAAATAGTAAAGGGCATGTTTTATGTAAAACTCCTTGTCATTTCCTTTCGGCACGTCATGAGAATCCCTAACACCTGCTTTGCCTTTTTCTGAATTGGCTGAAAGTGACCCTAATACTGTGCGGGCTACAGAGAAAATATATTTTCTAGAAAATTTCCATTCATATACTTTTACTTTCCATGTGCTCAATTGCATGGAATGTTGAACAACTTACTTCCTTCATCTGTTGAGACGGGATGGTCTTCAGTTTCCTGCGGCTGCTCTAAGACTCACACAAAGGTAAATCCCTGTGCATAAAAGGGTCCCACAACCAAATGATCAGGGGGTGTTAGCAGGAGCTTATTCTCATTTAAAACAAAACGAAACTCCAAACCCCATGATATTTACCAGAATAACGCACAGGACATAGTCTAGGCATTTAATTTGTGTGGTATAATTCAGATCTTCCACAATGGTGCAATTGGGACATATCAAACATTGTTGAAAACAGAAAATTAAAAGAAATGTTTGGTATTTCAGAAAAGAGGAAGGAACTAACGTTTATTCTAATATGCCAAATTTGGCTACTTGTCGTAATTTGTTCCTGGCGTCAGAAGGAATTTGCACTCACAGTAAACTTGATCTGTTCGGCCTTCCAAGCAGAGGTACTTGTGAAGGTACTGATGTTTTGTTCCACTTTTCAACACTCTTCAACTTTCTAAAGTTGAAGCAATGTATATCTTATTGTTAAAGGCACCCAGATACCAGGGTGATGGAAAACAGGAATATGCAAAATGCCCTGGACTCACCCATGGAATTTCACGAGGGGGGAGATGTGATGTCCTAGTGCAGAAAGGTGGGATGAGATTGTTATATCTAATACACTGTACGCATGCCCGATGTTGCAGGCATTTGGTGGAAAACACACATCAACTAAAGCAATCATTTAAAATTCACTAATTTAATTATTAATAATATTTCTCTGAGAGAAATCCTCCTCAATGCTGTGGAGAAAACATGTTTAGTTTTGTTTTTTCTTTTAATTCACATTATAAAGAATTTAAGCAATGAAGAAAAGTAACAAAACAGCAAAACCAATATGACTAGATCTCATCATCAGGGAATACCAGTCATTAATCGTAAGTAAACATCATATCACGTTTCTTTGCATATAAACAAAATCTAGATAGGGGACAGACGAACAGATACTCAAACAGACTGAAGTAAACGTGATTTAGTAATTCTCTCTCTACCCCTGTATCAATCTGTGTCAAGACTATACTTTATTGGATTAATATAACTTTATAGTGTGTCTCAACATTTGGTAAGGTCAAATTCATCTTTTTATTTCAGTTTTTCAAAATATCCTTTTGTTACAATTGAATGTTTATTCTTCTGTAAGAATTTTGTAATTTTACTTTTGGAGTTACTGCCCTTAAAATATTGAGATTTCCTGCTTAGTAATATCACATTTCTCGTCCTGTAGTCAGTTCTTTTATCCTTTGGCAAAATTTTGTAATATTCTCCATAAAGTGTTTACAAGTATTTTGCTGGGTTTGTTTTTAAATATATTATTGTTGCTATTGTAAATATTTTTTCTATTTTATTTTTTAATTAATAATTTCTGCTGCTGTTGATGTTTATATGTTCATCTTATATCTCTGTCTGGCTAAACACCGTAATTTTTCTGGTAGTTCTCTTACATTTTCCATGGTCTACAATTACGACACATTGGGTTCTTCTTCTGTCCCTACATCCTCTTTTTTAGTCATGTTATACATTATGTCACATATTACTCAAATGTTTAATACTAGAAAAGATGAGAAATATCTCATTATGCTCTTTATTTTAGTAGGAACTCTCCTAGTTAAGAATGATTTTTTTTATGAGTTTTGATCAAGTAATGTCCTGCTTCTGCTCTGCTAAAGTTTTAATTTTTTTACAAAAAATCAGAAGTGAACTTTGAATTTTATTCCAGTATTTACAATGGATATGTTCATTTTGTTGATGTTTCTTAACTGGTTGATGTGGCAAATTATAATTGATAGATTCCCTACACTTCTGCCATCCTTGTTTTCCTGAGACAAATCCTAGCTGCTCTTGAAGACACATTTTATAATTATACTGCTGGATCCCGTTTCCTCATTTATATTTAGAATTTTTATATCTACTTCCTAGTATATATAGTATATAATTTTATTTTCCTAACCAATTCTTATTCAAAACTGTTCTCAAGGTTATATTAGCCTCATAAAATGAGCTGTGACTCTACTTTGTAGAACAGTTAGTAGTAGGGAGAACACAGGCAATGAAGATTTGCTAAAACACGGCCACAAACCTTCTGGTCCTGATACCATTTTGGGGCAAGAGATAAGGGTAAGATGAAATGTTTTAAATGTTTTACTCTCTATTGCAACTTTTTCTTTAAAAAAAAATAACAATTAGGTTATCTACGTAATATCCTCTTGAATATATATATTTTTTACTTTCTTAGTTTTCCAGAAAATTACCCATTTAATCTATAATTATCTATATTTTATTATTATGTTATCTGTGCTTTCAAATGTATTGGTTAGCATTATTAACTTATGGCTTTAATATTCCCCACTGCAAGTGCAGCTGTGGCCTTTCTCTCCTTCCTACATTATTAATTTGTGTCTTGTCTTTGTCCTGAGTACTCCTGTTAACATGTGTCCATCTGATTGCATTTTTAAAAAATTGCTTTCAAATATTTCTATTGTCGACTCCTTTGCTTTCTATGTTACTAGTTCTGTTTTGTCATCATTCCTTTCCTTCTACCATCTTTGGATTTAATGTGCTGTTCTTTTTCTAACTTCTTCAGATGGAATGCTTACAACATTCAAGTGCAGCATTTCTTATTTCAGAATTTTTCAATATTTAAGGCTTTAAACTTTCCTCTCAGCATGTCATCAATTTCAAGTCACAGTTTGGTACATTGTGGCTCACTATCCTTCAGTTTAAAATATTTCTTTAGCCTTCTATTGTGATTTTAATGACTACATTAGATATTTAGAAGTATAATTGTTTAATTTCCAAGAATCAAAATACACTAGTTATCTTTTTTGTTATGTCTAAGTGAACTCCGGTGGAGTCAGGGGAACATGATTCTAGCTCATTCCACTGGAGTCTGAAAATATGTGAATTCAATACTCAAAAATGTATTAATGCTTCCTTTGTGGCTCAGCATATGTACAATTCTTTCCAATCTAGATGCCTTTTATTTATTTCAGTGTGCAATTTCCATGGTTAGGGTATCAAGAAAAATGTTGGCTAGAAGTGGCAAGAGTAGATATCCTTTTCTTTTCCCTGGTTTTAAAGGGAAACATTCAGTATTTCACTGATAAATATGATGTTAGTAGCAGGTTTTTCATACATGCTGTGTATCAGGTTAGACAAGTTTCATTCTATTTCTAATTTGTTGAGTATTTTTTATCATAAAAAGGTGTTAAATCTTGTAATTACTTTTTATTGAGAAGATAATGTGGGTTTTGCCCCTTTATTCAATAGACACGGTGTCAAGGGACCAACCGGACTGTTGAAAGTGTCTGGTCTATTGAAAGCAAGATGACGGCTCCCCCCTTTTGAAACTTGGGAGGCAAACCTGATGATCTCTGAACTGTCTTTAAAGCCATTCTGTCCTTGTCTAGAAGAATATTACACATTGATAGCCAAATAACTCTAGGGTTCCATCCCATAAAATCTAAGAAGTCCTATAGCTTACCTCCATTCTTTCTTGTGTCCTTCCTCTTAAGTTCAAACTGTCAGTTTTCCTGCTGGGGTGGCTAATGAAACCCATGATTCATGCCCATATAGTGACTGATTTTTTTTATTTTAAACCAACCTTGCATTCCTAAGACAAATCCCACTGGTCGTGAATTGCCTGTGCAATTCTCCCTGCCCCCCATCTATATTAATAAGAGATAATGGTCTGTAGTTTTTTCTTGTGAAGTCATTGTCTGATTTTGATATCATGTTAGTATTGGTCTATAGAGTAAGTTGGGAAGTGTTCCCTCCTCTTCTTGTTTCTTGAAATAGTTTATGAAGAATTGGTATTGTTTTTTAAAAATCTGGTAGAATTCACCAATGAAGCCATCTGTGCCTGGGCTTTTCTTTGTGGGAAGTCTTTTAATTACTATTTAATCTTTTGTGAAAAGTCCATTCATATTTTTAAATATTTCTTGAGTCAGTTTTGGTACTTTGTGTCTGTTTAGGAATTTTTTTCACTTTATCTAGTCTAATTTGTTAGCATACAGTCAATCACAGTATCTCTTTAAGGACAGTAATCATGTCCCCTCTTTTATCCCAGCGGACATGTGACATGGGGACCCAACATGCTTGTTAGGTCTATTTGGTTTATGGTGTTGTTCAAGGCTGCTATTTCCCAGTTGATCTTCTGCCTATTTTTTCAATCCATCATACAAAGTGGGGTGTTCAAGTTTCCCACTATTATAGTTGAATTGTCTATTTCTACCTTCAATTCTGTCAGTTTTTGCTTCATGTATTCTGATGGGCTTGCTGTTATGTGCACGTATGTCTGCCATGGTTATATCTTCCTGATAGATTGGGCTCATTTACCATTATAAAGTATCCCTCTTTTGTTTCCAGTAACATTTTTCTTTTGATTTGTATTTTGTCTGATATTTATGTTACCACTACAACTTTCTTGTTGTTACTCTCTGCATATATTTTTAGATCTCTTTCCTTACAACCTATTTGTATATTTGAATTAAAGTGTATCTTCTGTACACAATATTAATTGGATCTTATTTTTTTCATCCAGTCTCATACAATCTTTTCCCTTTGATTTGATTGTTTCATCCATTCACATTTAATGTTATTATTGATATTGTTGGATTTATATCTGCTGTTTTACTTTCTGTTTTCTATACAGCAAGTCTTTTTTATTCTTTTATTCCTCTTCTACTACTGTTTTGTGAATTAAGTGAATATTTTAGGGCAATAATTTAATTCCTTTAATGATTTTTTCATTATATTTTTTGTTATTTGTTTAGTGATTTCTCTAGGGCTCATAATATGCATGTTAACTTATCAGAATTTACTTCAGGTTTATAGTAACTTAATTCCTGGAATATATAGAAATGTTACTTATTTGCCTATTAACTATTTCCTTTTTTGAGTTATAGCAATAGGTGTTACAAACCTGACAGCAGTATTAGACTTACTACCACATAATTCTATGTCTTTTAAAGAAGCTGAGGGAAGAAAAAAGAGAAAAGGTGTATTTAACGAGTTGTTAATGAGCCAAAGATGGCTGCTGCATACTGGTCCTATGATGTCTACTTCTTCAAAATACCTTTTACACCTGCTTTCATTACTGTCCAAGCAAGCAAAAATTTAGCCATCTAGAGTCTGCTTTCTCTGCATAGCTCACACAATGGTGCCCAACACCGGCTTGTCACAGGCTAGGTAAGCTCTGGGCTATGGGGACTCCAAACCCCTGTGGCCCTTTGAATATCTCTGCCCCCAGAGGACCCCCCACCCACCAACCCACCCATCGTGCTACTGAGCAACATCATCTAGTGAAGTGAGCACTCTCTCCAGTCCTCTCTCCTCAGGATTCCCCTTGCCCTCCTCCCTGCTGGGCTATGTCCCCTTGCTGTTGTCTCTGCAAGGGCTCAGCAGACAGGACTTCCCCTGCAGTGCAAGCCTCTCCCAGCACCCACAAAACCCTTGTTGTGCTCTACTGCCACCTCGTGGTCAGGTATTCTGCCTCCATCAGCACCCAAATCTGTCAAACTCACAAGAGATTTTACGTTAAACTTCATAGTTACCTTTGTGGTTTTCTTCATTTGCCTTTTAGGTTTCAAGTTGCCATTTGATATCATTTTCTTACTCTGATATAACTTTGGTCCCAACCACATCCTTTATAAAATACATTATATTTCTATATGGTATAAGGCAAATAATACAATTACATAAGTGTTATTTTATACAATTAGTTTTATAGTCATTAAAAGAGGAAGGGAGAAAAATATGCAACCATACTACCTTTTATAAACACATTACTACCTTTACTGGTCATCTGTGTGTGTGTTTGGGGGGGTTGTTGAATTGCTAAGGTCACTTCCTTTCAGCCTGAAGAATGTTTTTTAATATTTCTTAGGAAAAGTGTTCCTCAGTCTGATCCAATTAAAGTTGGGCTTCTTTGTAGCAGTTATAGTTGAGCCTAGTCTTTAAGGATTCTTCTGACCCTGGGAGGAATCTTCTTAGCTGCCTGTTTACTTGGTTCTCTTTGTTAAAATTCTGGACGATCTATGGTTTAGTTTCTTGTTCTCAGAAAACCACCAGTTTTGTCTGAACTGCTTACCAGCTACATCTCCATTGTTTTGAGAGCATCCGTTAGCTTGAACTTCCCCATCCTTTGTTCCAACAAAGTCTGTTCCCTTAGATATTGAGAGCTCTCCGTTCTTGTGGTCTGCCTCTCTCTGTGGGAGGAAAAAAAAACCCTCCATGATATTTCATGCCTCAGGCTTTGGGGCAGGGACAATGGCTTACTTCTCCTGGAGTGACACTCCTGCTTTATAAACAGGTCGCTTGACAGAGGCCTCTGGTGTTCTCCACTTGCCTTTCCTGCTGTGGAAACTCCATCCTATGAGCAAGCTAGGGTGAGGAGGATCAGGACCCAGCATCCTAAACATGCCAAGGCGGGAATAATGCTCTGCCTCATCAGCTAGGGCTGGGTGAAGGGGGGCAACTCCATGCCCCTCAGGCACTCTTGCGTCAAACAAAGCCTCTGCAACACAGACCGGGAGGGAATGAGAAGTGCTGGTGACGTGCCCTTCCTGGGGAGATGCCATAGCCCTGGACAGAGCTGAGCGGGAAAGGAGCCCCGTTTTCTCATCTGCACTCTTATGTACTAAGCTTCTCATGCTGAGCTGGAGATAGGGACAGGAATGTCTACAGCTGAAATGCCGTAGACTCTCACTCTTCTTAGTGAGAATCAGTAGCTTTTCTTAAATAAATATTTCTTCATTTGCAATATGCCTTCAGGACAATTCCAAAGGAGATGTGTGTGTGTGTGTGTGTGTGTGTCTCATATATATGATAATTTTAACCAGTTGTGATTGGTTGTTTCCATGGATCTCTTCACACTGCCATTCCAGAAGTCATTCTTTCATCCTTGTCTAATTTTTAAGTCATTCTCTCTTTATTTTATTTTTTACCTGATATATTGTACCTAAGCGTGGTTTTTGTTGTGTTTATCCTGTGTATGGTTCCTACTGATTCTGGGAACATGGATGGATAATGTTCTTCTGTTCTGGACAATTCTTGGTCATCAGGGCTGCAAATAGTATTTTTGTTCTGTGCTCTCTCCTTCCTTCTGGACTCCAGTTAGAAGTAGGCCAGATTTTAACATTTTTTTTTTTTTTTTACCATTTCCTGTATTTCTTTCCCCCTGTATTTTACATTCTTTGTCTCTCCATGATTCAGTCTGGATAATTTTTTCTGATCTGTCTTCAAGTTCACTGATTCTCTTCTCCCCTCAACTGAATCCACTCATACTTTTACAGTTATCTGTTGAGCTCTTTTTAGTCATCCCATTTTTCAGTTTAAGAATTTTCACTTGGTTCTTTTTGTATTTCCAAATTATTTTTCTAATTGTCTGTTTTGATTTTCAAATTCTTTGTATTTGTATATCATTGTTATTTTAACATCTGTGTATAGCTACATTAACTGGATTACTTTGTTAAAACTTTTCTGTCTTTGTCCTTTGGTTTTCAGCAAATTATTGTTTTTGAATACCTGGTTTTTTAAATTGAGTGTCATATAATTTATTTAATTAGTTATAGAAATAATTAAAGCTTTAAATTATCTCATATTTCTCCAAAGCATTTACTTTGTATCTGTAGCACGCAACTCGGCTAGTGTCATTAGCAATTTAAGAGCACTTTCCCCCACTTAGGTATTAATATGAATAAAATGTGGGTTTCAGTCCAAGTAAGACCTGATCTTTTTCCAATCGACCTTCAATTCCACATGCAGTACCTCCGGATCCCAAGGAGAACCATGGTGTGTTTTCTAGGGCATCCATTTCTTGGCAGTCTTATCTCTCTTGGCTCATGTTCTTTCCTGGGTCTTGGCCATGAAATTTCTCTGTTCTGGGTAGCTCTTTGATGCTTTCAGACAGGTTTTTTGTTTTGTTCAACTTTCCTTTTTTTTTTTCCAGTGGAGAATTAGTCCAAAACCATTTCCAGTCTGCCATTATTTGAGGTTAAATTTCATAAATGTTTCTGATGGCCACCACTTAAATATATCTTGAATAGAAGCCACAGGGCTAATACCAAAGTGTAACTCATTAAGTTTTCCCAATGAGGTGGTGTTTTAATGAATTTCAGGTGTATCATTTTCTG
>CM052439.1:172346486-172428315 GCA_028533085.1 Varecia variegata
GAGAAAAGCCCCCAGCCCGTCTCACCTCCCTCACGCCTCTGAAGCAGACTCTCTTGCACTCCCTCAATGCAAACCCACGCGTCAGCTGGGTGGTCCTTTTCAAACATACACCAAATTATGTTACTGTCTCTTTAAAATCCTCTGTGATGTCTTATTACGCTTAGAACAAAATCCACATGCTTTATCAAGGGCTGCAACAGCCCTGCCTCTCAGACACTGTCTTGGACGGCTGGGCCACTTGCTCTCTAGGCTTCCGCAGCGAGTTTACCTTCCCGGGGCCTGCACTGCTCTTCCCGGCTTTCTCTGACTGCCTCCTTCTTATTAGGTCTGTCTTTTGAGCATTCATTCAAAGGTAGCCCCTGTGCCCACTCTGCCACCTTGCTCTGCGTGTGCACACACGCATTTCCCCTCAAACCGTTTTGCCCAGTTATTTTTCGTTATGTATCATTTGCTTCCCACCTCTGTGCCGTCGATGAACATAGCCTCCATGAAAAAGGCTACCTGTCTTTTTGACAGATATATTTGCAGTGCCTGGAAAAGTGCCTGACGTGGAACATGACAATACAGAATCGCTGACTGTCACACAAATGAATGTGGCATCCCGGTGGATTATCATTTGCATCTTGGGAGGGGGAATTCAGAACAGGTTAGAAGCGATTCACATGTAAACTATTCATCGTGAAAAGATGCCTTTTCCATTCTGATCTGCAGCTGCTGGAGAACCCGTGCTCAGGGAGCCAAGGACAAATCTATGGTTCCCATCCCAGCAGGGCTCTGCCCGTTGGTTGGAACATCGCCCAGGTGGTTCCCTGCTCCACTCACTGGGCTTCCTAATTCCTCCCACCACTGCGGAGGGAATTAGACTGGCCGGAAACACTTTCTTGCCTCCTCCTGGAAACCTGCCCACAGCTTTGCTCCTGTGGGCTCCTTGTTCTCTGCCGACGCTGGGGCAGGTGCAGCCTGTTCCGTTCCCAAGACTTCGAGCTCTGTCACAGACGCCGTCCCCTCCTTTCTGCTCTGGTGCGCTTGGAGTTCTCGGCAATCTTCCTCCTGCCTCCAAGTCCTCCGTCGTCTTGCAAATGTTTAAATCTCGCCATGAAGAAGGAGAACTCATCCCCCAGCCCTGTCTTCTGAGTCCCAATCTGCTTTCCTGTGCTTAGTCTTTGCTTCACTTCCTGATGGTCATGTCCTCTCAACCTCCCACTGTCACCTCAGCTCTCAGCCCTCGACACTCTGCCTTCTGCCTTCACAGGCCCCTGAACGGGCTTTAGCGACATCACCTCTTCATGACAAACCCACTGGCCTTCCTTGTAAACTCGGATCCCATTTGAATTCTAGGGGACATTGGAATTATGTCACTGTCTTTTTTCCATGCAGATACACAGTTATTTCACCACGATTTGTTCAAAAAACATTAATTTCCCCGTTAAGCTGCTTTGACACCTTTATGAGAAAACAATTTATCATATAAGTGAAGGTCTACTTCTGGACTTTTTATTCCTTTCATCAATCTTTCTCCCCTATGCCAACACCATACTCTCTTGATTACTATAGGTTTTAGTAACTCTTGGTTATTATAAGGATTTTTTAAAGTAAAATTATACATACAAATTATACATAATTTTACTTTACAAAGATATACATATATATTCCTAAAAATCACTTTTAAAAATACACCAAAAAATCCTTTATTTGAGAAGTAGAGCAGTCTGCCTGAGTTGGCATCATGCCAATAATACTGCCGACACCTGGGAGTTTGCTGGGTCCATATGCCACATGCCACAGTTTCAGAGCCTTTGCTGCCCTCCTGCTTCTGCCTGGATATGTGTAAAATTTTATAGCACTAATTTGAAGTGCTATATTTAATATACCCTGCACATATTCAATGCAGTCCCTCTTCCTAATCTCTTCCCCCCACCAAAGTAGGATTTAGGGAAGTTTCTGCAAATATGCAAAGATATGTTTCCAAGGCAGATCCCAGGCAAGGGCAGGACTTTCTGGGAGCCACTGTCAACCCCCTCCCTGTAGTCTGGCTTAGTTGCACCCCACCCTGTCTGAGGTTGGCAGGACTCGGAGTGTGTGCGGGGGTTACTGCAAAATGACCTGGAGACTCGGACCAGACAGGAGAGCTGGGCTCTCATCCCACTTTCTCTGTAGCTCATAGTCAGGCCTCATGCAGCCCCTAAACTACCTCTGGCTTTTGTTTTCTGGTCCAAAGGTAGCATGAGATGCTCTGGCCTTATGAAGTGCAAGGAAAAGACAGTTAAAAAGAGACTAAGGGCTACTAACTCATAGGGATTCTTATTAATCAACTTGCAAACTTAAACTTTTTTTCCTTACTGTTTTTCAAAAGTGTCAGTTTATTTTTAAGTCATTGCCATTTTCAGCCTATATGTCTTAAACCATGGCTTACATAAGAAAATTGTTTTCTTTCCTCCACAGCCAGATATATCTGTCTGCTTTTTCTGTCTGGCTTTCTTATTTATAGAGCAGGTGGATGGGAGCCGCAGCCTGCCTTGAGTGCCGAGTAGTCACCATCTCTCTGCATTTGCACGGGGCCACGTCGGGAAGAGACACTCCCCAGCAGCCACCAGGACACTGATTGTCACACCACTCAGTTGCGGGGGGACGTGCTGGGAAGGGCGGCTGGCACTGCACGGCTGGAGCCGCAGCACCCACCACAGCCTCTTCCCCACTGTGCTGTTCCCGTGCACGGGAAGAATAGGAAAGGCAGGGAGGTGTGGGCCGTCTCCAAAATGCCTCACACCTGAGTCAAAATACCTCAGAGGACCAATACCGTTGTCCTCTGTTTACGAGCCATTCCTGTACATTGGAGAGATAATTTGGACGTTGCCCCTGGGCGGAGTTAGCTGAGAGGGCAGCAATTTGAGTAGGTCTCAGCAGGACTTGCAGACTTGGGACAACGTGGTCCCTGTCATCGGGGCATGTGGCCCTCTGAAAGCCCAGGGCCAGGGATCGTGACACGTAGCAGAGGTGGATTTCACAGTGGGTGAGGCATCATTCCTGGAATGCCTTGGGGCCTCCCTAGGCAAGAGACAAAGTCATCGCCAGGGCTCTGGTAGCAGGAGACAGCCGGAGCGGCATGCACTCGGGAGGCCAGGCAGGAGACGCCTGCAGAATGAGATGCACAACCAGGATCTCGGTGGATGGAACATCCGTAGGGACAGGCTGTGAAGGAGGCTGGGAGAACAAGGGAATGTCACATCTAACTCTGCCTATATCAGACATATTCTAGGGCAGATTCTTAGATCCCAGGAAGCTGAGTGGATAACCGCAAAGAAATGACAGTGTAAAACTTCTCTGTCAGGCGTGCAATTAAGATTTCATCTTGAGGAGGCCGAGGAGGGATGATTATTCAACAGATTGAAATGTGCTGTTTTTGCTTGAAGCATCACAGAAGTGGATGTTTGGTGGCCAAATGGCATAGCTGTTTGTAGAAGTAATCTAGGAACGCAGCATTTCAGAACTGCAGTTGCTGGGCTTGAATCGTCGGATGGAATTTTAAGACAGCACAGAGCCGCTAGTTCTAGAGTTCTAAAGACTCATTTTTATGTCAACTAAACATAACACTTCAGATTAGTGTTATAAAATATTACACGTATCCAGGCAGAAGCAGGAGGGGAGCAAAGTTTCTGAAGTTGTAGCGTAAAATGTATGTGCCCAGCGAGCTCTCAGGTGTCAGCAGTGCCCAGGGTGAGGTGACAGGGAAGACAGACAGGGGCAGAGGAGGGAGCTGAGGATGCAGCCAGGCCAGAGCCCCCTCCCAGGGGGTGTCCTGAGCCTCATCCCATCTGTAGTAAAAGGCTTAAAGATGTTCTTTTTTTATATTTTTTTATTTTTAAGTTTTATTGAAATATTACGTGTGTGTGTTTCTGTTTTCCGAATGAGGCTGAATTTCTAAGAAATGACTACAGACAGTCAGGTACAGAAGCACCGCGGGGCTGAGAGCCAGAGAAGCAGTCCTGAGCTGGCTCCGCAGCTGTGCTTGGGGTATGTGGGGGGTAACGACCGAGTGCGCTGGTCTACAGCCTGCGTAAAACAGCAAACCAGAGAAGAGAGACTTGTAAATTCTGCTCATCAGGACAGGGGAATAGCTCAGGTCAGCCCTGCCTCTGGGAAAATATCTTCTAGGAGAAATTAAAACTCCAGACCAGAATCTTGCCAGAGTTAAGAGTCCAAATTTCTGCTACTCATGAGGTATGAGGAAATCTAATAAGGAGGATTACTATAAAAATTGGTCCTAGGCCAGTGATACGGCTGAGCCATCTGGAAGAATTAGGTAGAAAGCCAAAGTTAAATGGAGAAATATTTTATCTATTGGGGCTTGTGGGATTGACACATACGAAACGAGCACTTCAACATTACAGAGAACATGTGGAAAAGTCCTCTATGAAAATCCTGCAGAAAATACAGCTAGGATTACTGGCAGCAGAGAAACTAAAATACTGTAAGATACTAAGTTTAAAAATAACTGTTAGAGTATACGGGCTTCAAATCATTAAAGAGGTGAATGTAAATTATATAAACTATTTTTTAAAAACACATAATTTAAAAAAAAAAAAGAAAGAAAAAAAAAATTTGGGTAAGAAAAAAAAGTTAGCCATAAGGAGAAAAAAATAAAATTGGATTTCTAACTCACACGATAACAACAACAGAATTCTAGATGGATTAAAGATCGTAAATATGAAACACTAAAAATTTGAGAGTTCTAGTTTCTACTCAGAGACGTAAAGAGCTGAAGAAAGTATGGCTCACATTGTGAGCTTAAAAATAAAAAAGAAAACTTAAAAATAAAAAAACCAAGAACAAAACTGGGAAAAATCACAAGTTCCTGATTCAGGTGCACCCGTCAAAGAGCTGAGGTCACAGTGCAACTAAGAAACCCAAAGTCTGGGGACAGGCCAGTGTCTATAGGAAGAGATGAGACCCCAGTGCCTGTTGACCTAGGTCAGATGCATCTGGACCCCAGTAAGGAGAATCCTGCAGAAATAGTTGATAAATCTGTGACTGCCAAGCTGGTGGGAACATGTGCCCTAGAAGATATAGATATTGGGGCTGTCACCTTCCTCTAGACTTTTCATCTCACAGTCTACCAGATGTTCAAGGGAAGACACTGGAATCCTGTCAAAACTGTGCGAAGGGCATGAAAATCAACCTGGATCCTCTTCCCCATCTTCATCTGCCGAGGGATAAGGTGGACAACAGCACTGTCGTGCAACCAAGGGAAGGGAAGAGAATAAGGGGCTCTAGCCTTGGACGAGGGGCAGGAATACTTTTCAGACCCAGAACTCCAGCTGGAGAAGGGGCAAGAGCCCTTGTAGAGGCACAAGACCTAGGGATACCAGCCGTCTAATACCACCCACCCCAAACCCAGCAATTGATGTCAGTGTATCAATTGAAAGTAGTGATAATGAAACACTGCTGGGAAGGGCACAAGAAACAGACTCTCTCTGCAGACCAGGGAAAAGGGAACAATTAAAGCTGAAGTGGGGCAGATGTTAAGAAGAAACTGCTAGAAAACCAGCCTCCATACTAAACTCGAGGTATTGCCAGGGGAGTTTGAAGCCTGTGGTGCTCTGAAGGTTACCATAGCAACAAGAAACCTCAAGCCCAGCCCAACTCCTGGCCTCTACCCATTTCCCCTCCCCCAGCTGAAGGACAGTTTTGTTGCCTACCTTGACCCCCAGGGCCAAGCGTTTGGCAAAGGGTTGAATAAAGATGAAATGCCAAAACACAGTCCAAAACTGAATATTCATCAAAAAAAGCTAATGGTGTCTGTTTGGTGGTCCAGCGCTGGTATTATCCACTACGGCTTCATGAAACCTGGTCAATTCATTACAACTGATGTCTACTGCAACCAACTGGATGAAATGATGAGGATGCTTGCGATTAAGCAGCTGAGACTGATCAATAGAGACAGGACAATCCTCTTGCAAGACAACGCTTGACCACATGTCATACAAACGATGCTGCTCAAACAACAGAGATGGACTTGGAAACTCTCTGTCATCCACCATATTCACCAGACCTTGCTGCCTACCACTTCTTCCAGGCTTTGGACCACTTCTTACAAGGAAAAATATTCAATTGTCAAAAAGCTGTGGAAAATGCCTTTTGTGATTTCATTGCCATTTGCTCTCCAGGCTTCTTCATTGCTGGCATAAAGAAGCTACTGCAAAATGGTAAAGCCATGTTGATAGTTTAGGCACATACTTTGATTAACTGTACTACTTCTTGTTTGAGATATAATAAACTATACTTTTGATTAGAAACCAGACATTTCCTATTTAATGACCTAATAAATCTTAAGATCCACTCCATTTTATGGTAGAAATGGTGTCTTACTTGCTTCATGCTTTGTGCCTCATAGTGCACAGACCAGGGCAAGACCCAGTAAAAGCCTTTTGAACAAATGAATTAAATGAGCTGTGCGCGAGCTAAGACTTGAGAGGCTTCACGTGCCTGCAGCTTTCACGGTCTGACCTTTATTTCCATACTTCCAGGAGAAATACCCTGGAAATACCCTCCACGCCCTTCTCATCTGGTGGACCTAGGTCAACTTATGTGTGGAACCTTTCTTGACACTTCCTATCTCTGCTGACATTGTAAATGTTCTTATTTACTTTACTGAACTCAGTGTATGTATTACAATGACTGGTTTATAAGCCACATATCTTAGTCTGCTTATCTAGTATCATAGACCGGTGGCTTAAACAATAGACACTTATTTCTGACAGTTCTATAGTCTTGGAGGCCCAGATCAAGGTGCTGGCAGAGTCACTTCACTTCCTGGTGAGGGTCCTCTTGCTGGTTTGCAGATGGCCACGTTCTCACTGTGTCTTCACGTGGCCTTTCCTTTGTACACGCTTATGGAAAGAAAGAGATCAATACCTCCTTCTCTTCTTATAAAGGCACTAATCCCATCATGGGACTCCACTCTCATGAGCTCATCTAAACCAAATCCCCTCCCAACGCCCCACCTCCACACAACATCACGTTATGGGTTGGGGCTTCAATTTTGGGGATACACAAACATTCAGCCCATAACATGATTATGCATCTTGGAGAAATTATTCTAGATCTTTTTCATCTTTGTTTTTTCAACATATAACAGAATTCCCATCCTATGGTGGGTGCTCAAGAAATATTTTAATATGATTCCAAGTCTCTCTCTTTATAGTATCATATTAATTTGGGTTATGGCTGCACAAGAATGATCACTATATACTGCAAATGGTTTCTGGAAATCTTTCATATCTGAGTATACCTATTAAAACATGGAGCTGCTAAATGGCAATTAGGAAAGAAAGGCGCTTGGTCGTGTGACTGGGGAGAAGATGTTTTCTAGAGAGATGCATGATTTTATGGTTTGGTTGCTTCTAGGTGTAAAGAAAAGACTATGGTTCTATAATTCTATACCATTATTGTTTACTGGACATTCAAACTGACAGGAAGATTGTAGTAAATGGAGAAACTAAAAAATGAAATAAATTTAATTTTCAGGTAGATTTCATGCCAAAACCTCTGAATTAATATTGTGTGTAATATAAAACCTGATTATGTAAATGAAATTTATTGAGGAAGTTATAATTTAAATATGATTTAAGGACTAATTTCCTCTATTAATTTTGAATAAGTTAGTGCTAAGGAAAATTGAGATGTATAGTACAAAAAAAAAAAAGCTTTCTGAGATGCTGACTCTAATGCAAAGGATTCAGTGAAAATCTAATCTACAGACATGACGCTGGTGTGGAGGGAGGGGTGCAGGACTGGAGGTTTCTGCAAATAGTCACCACTTCACCCTCCAAGATGTCAGTTTTCTCAGCTGTAAACCAAGAAGATTAAAGTTAGTATCTCTAAGGTAATTATATTTTTAAGGTCCTATAACTCTGATACTAAATATCTTTTGTTGGGAATTTTTTATATTTATTATATAAATAATAATAAACATGAAACCTCACTTAGGTATTGAAATGTGGGTTTAACTTCTCAATTTTTTCAAAATCTTATTTTTAAGGAGTACTGGTTTACATCAATAGTAAAACAACAAATGACAAACTTTCGATTCTTATGATTTGTTCCTAGAACAGTTTGAAAACAAGATATCTTTTGAAAGTGATGGTAGCATATCACAGATCATAGGATTTGCATTATCTCAAAACCTCCCTGAACATTTGTAACCTGATAATGATATTCACACCAGGTAGAAACTTGTCCGGCACACCAGATGGACAGCATAGAGGTGTGAAAGAATACTTTGTACCATTAAAATCACAACAGTAGGTCATTACATTTTAATAATGATGAAAATGTCAAATTGTATATTTTTAAGTTAAGTAGAAAAATTTAATAGGCATTTTAGTATATATTTATAAGGTTTAAATGTATTGCGAGTCTTTTGGGATTTTAAGAAGGAATAAACTCATGTCCTTCCAACAAAGTTATAGCAACTCAGGGTGTTATAGGAGATTAAATAGTGTCCTGCCAAATTCATGTCAGCCTGGAATCTCAGAATGTGACCTTATTTGGAAAGTGGGTCTTTGTAGATGTAATTGGTTAAGTGAAGGTCATTCGGCTTAGACTGGGTCCTGAATTTCATGACTGGTGTCCTTCTAAGAAGAGGAAAGGGCACATAGACATGCACAAGGAGGAAGGCCATGTGAAGTTGGAGGAGGAGACTGAAGTGACGCAGCTATAATCCCCGAAACTAAGGAACATGGGCAGCAGCAGGAGCCGGGAAGAGACGGGGAAGGATTCTTCTTTAGAGCCTTCAGAGAGAGCACCGCCCTGGTGACACCTTGAGTTCAGACTTCTGGCTTCCAGAACTGTGAGGGAATAAATTCCTGTTGTTTAAGCCACCAAGTTTGTGGTCATTTGTTAACGATAACCCTGGGAACTGACTCAGATGCTAAGTTGCATAAAGTGATAGAAAATGGAAAGGGGACTGAAGTCTTGGTGTGACCTGACATTTTATATACTTTATCCAATTTCATTCTTAAAACAGCCTTATAAGTATTTTGTCTCCGTTGTACAAAATAAATAATTGAGTGTCAGAGAAGTTAAGAGACGTGTTCATGATCACAGAGCTGTAAGAGGCAGATGAGCTGAAGACCAGAACCAAAGATAAAAGCCATGCTTTTCCTGCTAATGCCATGAGGGGAGTCCAGGGCACAGTCAGGTACCTGGAGGTCTGGCCAGTGTGGGAGGCAACTCAGCTTTGGTTATTCAAGGGGGAACAATAGGAAGACGAGTGCTCATTAAAGGCAAAAGATGGCAAACACGTGTGCTCCTTGGAGGCAGAGGGTGATGAACACTGTTAATTCGAGGCAGGAGGTGGCCACCATGAAGCTTGTCTGAGATGGTGGGAGTGGCAGGGGACAGTCTGAGGCAGCCTGAGCTCCCTCACTCTCTGCAAGGCATTATCTCCGTTGGAACCATCAATCTGTGCCACGTGGGCACATATAGAAGACGGAACTTTCTCGTCACATAGAAACGGAAGCTGGCAGGTTCTGTGTATTCTAAAGCTTGCCTATTTTATGTGGATCATGCCTTCAAAATAACTGGCACTGCAGGTATCATAAAGATGGATAAAATTTGTCATCCAGTCCTACAGTGTAATGGAGGATACGCCACACATAGACACAGACCCCTTGTTTCTTATCAACCTCACCGTCATGTAGAGAAATTGTTTGTGTGTCAATGCACCTGCCAATTTTGGATGGACCAGCTCTGTGACAACCCTGTGTTTTCTAGGTTTCCTGGAAATCAATGCACGTGTGTCAAAAATCAGATGTGGATGGTCCCCCAAGTGGTCCTCTTTAATGCATGGCTCACCTTATAAATTCTACTCAAAATATCTGCCACTGATGTATGCGTCTGTGGATGAAGCAATTTGCCATGTGATTGCCTAATGAAATCAGAATGCCAAAAGGAGGGAATATGAAGATTAAGTAAGATTATGCTTCAAAATATAAAACCTGGGACCTATTATTGAAGAGGAAAGAAACATTTTATGATCTTGATTACATCCAATATGTGATAGCAAAACTGCTAAGGAAAGTCGTTCCTCAGACTCCTCAGATATCTGGGGTGCCCTGAGGTTGCCTTTGTTCTTTGTATTTCGTTTCTGATAATTTCTGAACACCAACGATCAGGCCTCTGAATCTCTGTAGTTCCTGGCACGCAGAAAACACCGAGAAGTATTAATTAACCCTGCTGCACCTGGCCTCGTTTAAACAGTATCCAACCCTGGACACAAGTGATGGAACGTGGCTTCCACAGATGGACACCCAGCCTGGTGATCCAAGGCCAAGTCTACCTGCTCCATCTTGACCATAAATTCTATTAGAAATGCAAACTGTGTACTATTCTAGATAGTCTCCCTGTAAACTTGAGCAGAGAATAGGGGCCAATTTTGGAAACTGCCTGTATTTGTACCTTCTAAAATCAATGAAAACCAGATATATATATATCCCTGAGGAAAAACAACCCACCTTGTACGTTCAAGAGGAAACGGATAGTCAAATATTTTTGAAAATGGTGATTATTCCCCAAGCTTTGTCTGCTGCTGGAGCAATTCTGAAATTTCAGCCACTTCATTCACCACCGCCACTTGTCATTGGTGCCCCCACCCCCACTCCAGTGGCTGATAATGGCTTTAATTATGGTACATTTAGGCTCCAAAAATGGCGGGAGAGAAGAAAACACTGCTCAGTTCCAGCTTACTGGTCAAAGCCAATTTAAAGTGATTTATTTTGTCTAAGAAACAGCAGTTCCACGCAGCGAGTGAAGATCAAATAACTTTGTTTGTCAGGGAAGGGACACGGAGTTCCAGAAATCCCATCTGGAACAGGAAGCTGATGAGGCTCCTTGGGGGTTTGTCAGCCACTGTCAGACTGGGGCGTGCTCCGTGGAGCAGGACAGGTGCCAGCCGGGGCCAGACAGAGCCCTGCTAACCTGGACACGGGCTCCCTAATAAGTAAACACAATCTAAAAATAAAGCTGGGGAGAGGAACCCAGCTTGGGCTGTTTCGTTTTCCATTCTCCTTTCCCTCCCTACTGTCATTCAGGCATTCCCTCCTATAAATCTCTCTGTTTTCCCCTAAACAGTGTGCTTCCTCTGCCCTCGGGTCAGAAACTAGGTATGCCCTGTGGAACCCGCTTCCCTCGAGCTGGAGGGTCTGTGTGTCTGTGGCTCATGGGCCCTGCAAGGGGGGCTACATAAGGACCCCACCCCGGAGGTGCTGCCAAGGGTCAGAGTGTGGCCACTTGGCGTGGGCTGGTCCCTCCCGCTCTCAGTGGAATGGTGGTCAACTGAGAAGCTGAGCGTGAGGTCACCAGCGAGACCGGGGCACTCGGAGGTGAGCTGGGTCCGCACACAGCCTGGAGGGCCTGGTCCCGGAGACCCGTGAGGAGCTACAGGACTTTAAACTCATGTTCTTGTTTTATTGGACCAGAAGGACCAAGTCGAATTATTTGTCCCTCCCACCATTGCACTCTCAGGGCACCCTCAGCCTATAATGTCAGTGCTCATACCTTTTTGTCTGCGCTACCTGCAGTATTTGACTCTCTTGAGAGATTCCCTCTGCGTCTTCTGGGACCCCTTCCACCTGGCCTTCTCCTACCTCACCGATTGTTGCTCTGTGTGGACTCGATGGATCCTCTCAGCCTTTCCAAACTCTACACAGTGGAGGTTCCAGGGTGGAGGCACCCCCTCTTCTGCCTGTGATCATGTCCAGCCCAGGGCTTCAAACCCCCACAAGCCAATGATGCCCATGGCTGCATTTCCATTTCTGACATCTCCCCTGAGCACCCAAATGTAGATGCAAATGTTTTCTTGATATTTCCACTTGGATATCTAAGGAGGCTCAAATGTACGATATACAGAACAGAATTTTAAAATTCTCCCCATGAACTTCTCCCATCTCAGGAAATATACCATAATCTTCCCAGACCAGAAACTCAGGATTCATCTCTGTCTTCTCTCTATCCCTCATCTGCTACATCCATTTCATTAGCAAATTTTATCATTGGGACCCTTGAAATATAACCCAATTCTGAGATGGCCTTCTAGGATGCTACAAACCTTATCCAACCCTTTGTCCTGCCTCCTTGAAATGATTGCACTGACCCTATGACCAGGGATTTCTGCTTCCACTCTGGTAAGACATGTATCCACCATGGAAAATTGTCTCCAAAGACATCTTTGACAGACAGAGGCTGAATATGCCCATCTTCAAGTCATTCATGTGTGTATTACATCTATTGTTTTAGATGTTCTAGAATCATTATATATCATATTCCCAAATGAGCTATCAGCAACACTCTTATAAGAAAAAAAAATACTGTATTTCCCCTTTTATCCACTAACTCAAAATATTGTATTTCTACTTCTAAAATATCATCTCCTAGAACAAGGCAACTGTTTTTATTTCCAAGTGCTTTCTGTGAACACAGTCTCATAAACTGTTACACAGAGGAGCGTATGAAGGAAGGATATAACTTGGGAAGCTGCCACTCTCAATATTTCTCAGTCCACTTTAAAAATACCAACAATGAAACCATAAAGTCAAGGAAAACTGAATTTTGTCCTGAGATCCTTGAGACCAACCAACTCCGTTATATATTCCCTCCTTTACAGGTCCTTAGATTAAGTTGTTAAGAATGGGAACCCAATCCAAGGCACTTTATTGATTTTAAGGTAGTATTATTGTAAACTTAAATTCACCCATAGCAAAGTTATTTTTTGTTCTTCTTTTTGTTTTCTTTTAAAAGAAGACGGATTTCCAATAGCACACTAAAGTTCAGGGGTCAACCGTCTACAGCCCATGGCTAAGCCTGCCCACTGCCAGTTTTGGTACAGCCCGGAAGCCAGGAACGGCTTTTACATTTTAAAATAGTTTCATGTGACGTGGTTATGTGAGCACCTACAAAACATCCCGGATTGTCCCTCTAGTCCACAAAGCCTAAAATATTACTATCTAGACTTTTAAGAAAAAGTCTGGTGAACCTTAGACCCTAAGCTCCCCTGAGGTTATTTCTGGAGTTCAAATTTCCATAGCCCAAGAGGAATAGAAAGTCAAGTGAGCTTTAGGTACATTTCAGATCTCCCATTCTCCCAAAGATGGTTTTTCTTCATGGTTTCAGCTTTTAATTTTTTCTCCGATTTGTTATCAGTTGCTGGTCTCCCCACGGCTTTGGCTACAGGTGCAGCCCTGCCCACAGCTCTGCTGTCCCTGAGCACTCTGAGTGCCCCTGCCCCACGGTCCCCTGGAAGGAAAGGTGCTGGCGAGCATATGCCAGATGTCAAGTTCAAGCGCATTTACCGGACTATGGCACCTGGCGGGGGAGATTCTGGCGTGACAGTGAGGAAGTTAAAGGTGGAGTTGTCCTGTTCTGAAATGCCTTTCAACTCCTGGTCACCTGAGGCAGAGGTAATTAGGAAAGTGCCTTTGTGTTCTCCACGTGTGTGTCCCTTCAGAACTTCAGAAGTATGGGGGGTGTGGGGACTGGATTGGGCAGCGTCAGGGACAGGGTCGGCGGTTCTCAGCCAAATACCGACGACAGAGCCGGGACGCACACGGCTCGGCCTGAGCTGCTCTGCCTGCCTGTCCCCTTCCCGGTAGGGCTGCTGGCTACTGCTCTCCCCTCTAGGCTCGGCTGATGCCAGGGCCCTTCCACATTCATTTTTTCACTACCAAAGATGCCCAGGGATAAAATGTACCCCCCTCCCTTCTTGAATGCTCTGTTGATGCCTGAACTCTATTTATTTTCGTTACGGGCTAGCTACACCCTTGGACACAAGGTCCTTCGCAGTTCACATGAGGTTGCTAAACGTTATTTGATGCCAAGAGCGCTGAAGACAAACATCTTTGATTAACTGGTGAAGACTCGTGAGAATGTCCGCTAGTAAACCGAGTTGTTATGGTGATGGACAATGGTTGAAATTTAAAGAGAATCATAAAACGGTGTAATGAGAGAAAGGTTATTTTATTTCCCTGTGAGTTATATGCTTTTTCTCAAAAGGCACCATTTTAAAATAGTTGTTCTATTTTCCTAGTCTTATGGGTTAAGCATGACAATTTCAACAAAAATTTTCCAAGAAATTCCAGACCAACCAAAGAATAGATTCTCAGATGGGTACTAGAAACATCAACCTCTCAAACCTGTTTAGCCTAAGTAATTAGTGAAATGTCAGTGGATAAGGACCCTTCTGTGTGCAACTCAGAACTTTTAAAAAGAAAGAACTTTTACTGAAGAATATAAATAGCTATGTATTTCTTAAAATGCCCAAACTTAAAAAAAAAAAACTATGCTTTTAAAATTTATTCGTATTTAAAGGAAAGGACAGTGACGTTTGCAACATTGGTCTTCTGAAGTTGGATGCCAGGGAAACTCTGTTGTTCTATATTAGTGCCAGTAGACACATGGCCAGGAGAAGATTAAGCAGGTGATATCTGTGACTCTACCTTTTAGAAATAAAACATTAGCAATAAATTAATTTTATTTCATATTTTCCAGCATCATATATGTGCTCACTATCTGCCTGCCTCTCCCCACCTCCTCCTAAAACATAGTTAGGAAACATCATGTTAGAACTGTTTAGAAAATCCAGCAGAGATATGATATTATTTATCTGCTCTGTGCTCAGCACCTCCTCTGGCCTCTAACCTATTCAACAACCATAAAGTCCCTATTTACTCAATATCCACCATGTTCTAAGCACTCTCATAGCACAGAGGATACAGGATTGAATCAGACAGACCAGGTCTCTGTTCTCATGTGTCTTGCATTGTGTGAGCTACTCATGTAAGGAGAATATTAGGGGCTGATTTGTGTCCACCGGTTCCTATGTTTAAGCCCTAGCCTCCAGGGCCTCAGAATGTGGCTGCATTTGGAAATACAGAAGCATCTTTAAAGAGGTAGCTACGTTAAAATTAGGTCATTAAGGTAGGCCCTAGTCCAACAAGACTGATGTCCTTATAAGAAGAGGAGATTGAGATGCAGAAGCACAGGGATGACCACATGCAGACATAGAGGGAGGTCACCATCTACACAAGCATTCAATGAGAGAGACCTTAGAAGGAACCACCCTACCAGCACCTTGATCTCAGACTCCCAGCCTCCAGAACTGTGAGAAAATAAATGCCTGTTGTTTAGGTCACCATGTCTGTGGTGCTCTGTTATGGCAGCCCTAGCCAGCTAACACAGGGAGGGAGCAGAATTGCCAACTTATTCTCCAGAGCATCTTGATGAGTTATCGTAGTTTGGGATGAGGAGCTGGTTCTGAGTAAGTGAGAGAAAAGAAAGGAATATTCATAGAGCCATTTAGGAAGAAGAACTGGGGAGCTGGGAGAGGTGAACGAGGAGCAAGAGGCCAGCAAGGCTGAGGAAGGCCACCAGGACTGCATTGCGACCCTCTCCCCAAGTCCAAGATTTTTACCAATGTCCACGAAACTCATAAAATCAGTGGCTTATGTGGGTTTCTTATAAAAACTAGGGAAGGGACTAGTGTGGAATGAAGCAGAGAGAGTGGACAAAAACCAGAGGGAGAGGAGATTTTGAGAGTCTGGATCCTCCAGCTTCAGCTGATATTGTGGAGAGGAGCATGAACTGCCCAGGCAGGGGGGTGAGGGCGAGTTTGACTCTCTCATCTGCCATATGGTTAGAAGCACATAAAAAGAACAGTATATGTAACTACATCCAACATGACTTTTGGATTTTAAATTACTGAATGTGAGGGGTGTGTGTGTGTGTGTGTGTGTGTGTGTGTAGCTACAGGAGGAGTCACGAGCACATCTCATATTCATCTGTGTTACATCATTGTCCCCTGTCCACAATGGGAACAGCTCTGGAGGATGGAATGTTGTGGAGGTGGGGGCAGGACGAGAGGAGAAAACCAAAATAGTGAGTCTATGATTTGGTAGCTGAAGCCCATGTTCAGTCTCGATGAACCCAGGGTTGTAACACTATTTGCACCACCTTTTCTCTTCCTCTTAACAACAGTAATATTTGGCAAAAATCTAAACACACAAGAAACTCTAAAGAGCACCAGGGACTACTGGACAGGGTCTCAAAGGAAACAGAATTTTGGACCCCAGCTGCCATGTAGAAAATGTGGATAAGTGTAATATCTAAAATAACTTAAAGGACTATGAGGATGAAGCTTTGAAGGAAGGTTTTAGAGGTTGGTACTTCTTGGCACTGTATAAAAAGAAGCCATTTTGAAATTTCTGGAAAGATTATGTGACACTGAATCTCTCTATTGAATCTAAAGGGAACAAACTTTCTTCTTGTGTTCGTGCCAGGTTTCTAATGCACTCAAGTATTAAAGAAAGAGCATCTCGTTTTGCGAAGTTTATTACAAACAAATGCACTGACTATTAAAATGTGCATGATGTTTCCAAGGGTGCTTGGGGACATCACAGAGATGCACGTACATGGAGACTAGTTATAGCACAGCCGACTCCTCCTGGTGTGCAAAACGGGTGGGGGTTGCCTTGCTCACCTCACCCAGGTCCAAGGCCCATCAACTTACTGTCTTGATGGTAGTAAGAATTACAGCCACTTGTGTTCAGTGCAAGACTGTGCAGCCAGCTTAATAATATCTGTCAACCCTAATGGAGTGTAGAAAAACCAGGCAACATTTTATCATAAGCATGCAGGAAATGGCAAATACAATTTTCTGTGTAACAAGCAAATGTGGGTTAAATTTAAAGTTTCAGACATGAAGCATTTTGATTCTTTAAAGTTGTGGGCTGACTGGCCAGCATCTGCTCATCTTAAGTCAGACTTCACAGTAAGTAGGTCAGGGAAGAAATACTCAGCTAATGATAAAACGCTAAAAGAAAATCACACTTGACGGGTACAATGCACACTCTCTGGGGGATGGGCACGGTTTAAAAGCAATTTGTGTAACCAAATCATTTGTACCTCCATAAAATTCTGAAATTTAAAAAAATAGGAAAATTTTTAAAACAAATAAATAAATAAAAGAATGAGCACAATAAAAGAGAAAGCAGCTTTGTTTTCCCTTCACAAATATTGACAGCAGCTAAACGCTGAAGCTCCGTGGACAGAGAGTCATCCAAGGTGCGGAGAGAGAAATATAATTCTGTGCAGTGTGAGTCAGCGAAGGCTTCAGGTCATGCTGTTGGAACCTGAGTACTCTGTGGAGCCACTTGTGTCTACCTGTCTGGCTCCTGAGACCCAGGGCTGGGAGGAAGTATCTCTGTGTCGGGAGATTTTCCGGAGGACGTCCTCTCGGCTTCAGCTTGCTCCCGTGCATCCTTTTATCAAGGAATGCTGCTCTGAGAAGGGAAGAAACTCTCAAGCAGCTTCTCTAGTTGCCCTGTGACCTTGGGCAACTCACTTCTCTTAGCCTCTACTTCCTCATCTTAAATGAGAACAAAAACAGTGCCAGCCACATACAGTTTTCATGAGGATTAAATAAAACCCTGCTTGGAAAGTACTTGGCACAGAGCCTTTTACATATTAGTGGCACATTTTTCAGTAGGTGGTGCCTTATCTTTATTATTTATTATTATTGGTATCATCAATATGATCATTGTGGTTGTCCCTTCTCCCTTTTAGTCCAATTTAATTCAGCACATATTTATGGAAAGCCGTCTTTCTATCAGTAGCAGGGTTAAATGTTATTTCTTTAGCATATGTGACACATGTCTACTTAATTTCTTCTCTGAGTTCTCGCAAGTAATCCGCATAGTCCTGCAAACCTTCAGGATCGGCAGAATATAAAGTTCATTACCACATTATCTTGGCATTCGTTTCGGCTTTATCCTTATCAACATTCACCTCTGGAGATTTGAAACCAAAATGTATTGTCAGTGCTTAAAAATGATGAGGCGCCTAAGACTGGGAGCGATTGAACATTAAAAGGTTTTCTCGTTCAGTAATTTTCCATTAAAGTGCAGAGCATTAAAGACAGGTTATGATACAGGAGGGAAAAGAAAGGCGTTAAAAGCCCAGGTGCATCTTTGGATTGGTAACAGCTACGAGGTATTAGTTGGTGTTTATTTCTGTGCATGTGCTGTTGCCCTAATACATCCCAAAGGAGCAGGCCCATGACTGCCGCACCAACCTGCTCAAGCTCTACCTGAAACCCGTCTCTGCTGAGCCACACTAGGAGAGTCCCTGTGACACTGTTTGTCTCTTTCATTAATGTGTTTTATGTGGATTCCTCAAGGAGTAAGTGTAACTTCTCAAGTGGATCCCAGCGCTGTGCAAGGAGAAAAGCTGGCCTGGCTCAGTCCATGCTGCAGCTCAGTCCCACATCTCACTGATGGGAAAACTGGCAGGAGAAAAGTATTGGACAAATACAAATTGAGGGACAGTCTGCAAAATACCTGACTGGTATTGTCAAGGTCATCAAAATAAGGGAAGTCTGAGAAATTATCACCACCAAGAGGACCCTCAAGAGCCATGGTGACTAAATGTGTGAATAACATGGTTCCCTGGATGGGTCCAAGAACAGAAAAATTACATCAGGCAAAAACTGAGGAAGTATAAATAAAGTAGGGGCTTTAATTAATCATGATGGATCATTGTTGGCTCATTAATCGTGGCAAATGTACTACACTAAAATAACCATTAATAGCAGGAGAAACTAGGTGCAGGGTATATGAGAATTCTCTGTACTACCTTCCTACTTTTCCTTTAAATCTAAAGATAATCTGAAATAAAAAGTTTACTTAAAACACAGCTATGTGATTAAAACCCAGCAATGAATTAGCTAGTAATATTAAATAAAAACATGTTCATGAACATTTTTTTCCCTAAAGCATATGCTATTACTTTAACATCAGGATTCTCACAGGTTATGCTAGAAAGAGTGTGAGCCTGCTTCCGTAGACGTTTATCTCTCTGAATCCCATTGTGCTCAGTTGTCAAACTGTGATCAGAATAACTGCTTCATAGGGTATCTGTGAGGATTTAAGTCAACAATGTGAACCTCTATGTGTAGTATCTGACACATGGTAGGTACTCAGTCCACATAAATTCCCTTCTATTTCCTTAACCGTCTTTCCGATATGTGATCAGTCATGCTCTGTTTTTTGTTTTGATCATAAGGATTTGATCAACCACTACAAATTGTTTTGGTCATGCCAAGCATTGGTTCCCCACATGAGATCAATTCTCGAATGTTGAATACACATTGATTTTTAATCATCTGTGAATTGTCTGAAAACAAAGCCAGAAGCTCTAAAAATAAATTAAAAAGACTTAAAAGAACCTGATTGAGATGGTGATTTTTCTCCTTGTTTTAGAGAAAAAAAAAAATCAGGCAGAAATTGAAATAACTATATATTACTTCTATAGACACTCCTCTATATAAATGAGTTAAACTACCTGCATTTACCATTTCTCTGCAGTACAAAAAATAGAGAATGGAGAGAAACACACTTATTCTGATAATCCATAGCCCTCCCCTGAGGGACATGGATGATTCAAATAAAAGTTTCTCACTTATTTAACTTTTAAGAATCCACTAAATGTGAAGTTCCATGCTCGATTCTGGAGATCGAGGCAAAAGATCATCTCAGCTATTAAGCTGCTCACAGTCTATTCTAATAGATTCCACGTGGTGAGACTTGATCCTTGGCTGGGGCTGGGGGGCAGGGACCTGCTTGAGAGCTTGCAGTCCTGCTGGGGTTTAAAGGCTGTCTGGAAGGAAACCCGCCCACCTGCCCAGAGTAGGAGGATGCAGGCCTAAATCCAAGCCCAGGCCCCCAGCTGCTGCAAACTGCAGACTGCTGCCGGCAGGTAAGAAATGGAATGGGAGGCTGGCAGATGGGGCCCAAGAACTGGGCGGTGGCCAAGGCCTCAACTCGGAATTGCTCAGCTCGGGGCTTAAGAGATGAGTGATCTGTGCAGGTTTCCACGGCAGACAGAACTCTGTGACTGATGGGTGGAGGACGAACAGAAGTGGGCTGATTGGAGGTGGAGTGTGAAGATAAAATTCAGGCAATAGACGAGGAGAAGTAAGGTAGCTGCTGAAAGAATAAAAACCAAGCCATGCATTGGCATGGATGAGTTGGTGGCCCACAGAAAATGAAGTGCACAGGCTTGGATAACTCCCATATTTCCGGCTCAGGTCACTGGGACACAGTGGAATTATTAACACAGGGAATGAGACAGGTGTGGAGGGAGGATGATCATGATAGCTCCAAATAGGAAAATGTGGAGCTTGGAAAATCTGTGGAATGTCTGAGTTACAATTCAACATAAGGCTAAGAAAAAAATCAGTAAATCTCAACAAGAAGGAGGTAGTGATGGCAAAACAAACAAACAATAAAACATTGGGATTGGGGGAAAATGCATAATGACAGGTGCTGGTAGTGAAAAGTTTATTTATTGTGGAATTTTTTCTTAAATGAAAGGAAGTGAAATGAATTTTGATAAAATATTGGTTGTAAGGATTAACACAGAGTAGATCAAGAAAGCACTAAGAAAGGGTTGAGAAACAGAGGAATCTGGGACCACTAGGGTAGAGGTGACAGTCATAGGTAGGAATCAGTTTGCTCACAGAAAGTGAGTGTTGTGCCATGCATATGAACAGGTAGGATTGGTTTGTTGAGAACTTGCTTCAAACCACACGTGATGCATAAACCAGGTTGAGAAGGTGCTGAGATGTCAAGACTCTTCCTCTTCTTCCTCCACAGTCCCCTCCCCAAAAGCTGCAGGGTATTGAACACTGATGATGGACAGCATGGAACACCTGCGCAGAATTTTCCATCTGAAGGTCTCTATCATGCAACGTAGTTGGAATTGTGTTTCTTAGGCAAAATCAACATTTGTTACCAGCAGAAGCAATACTCCACACAATTTGTTTTCAATGAACACAAAATTAAGAATGTATCAATAAAATAAAATACTGTGTTAACCCAACTATTAGATAACTTTGCAAAGATATTATGGAAAAAACTACTTATTTCTCTGTCTCTTATATGCATGCCAATCTATTTTATTAGGATTAGTTTTGGTTGGTTGACCAAAAACCCAAAATAACAATGACTTACTGAAGATTGCAGTTTGTTTCCTTTAGGTTTAAAAGAAGCCTGGAGGTGAGCACTCTGGGCCTGTGCATGGTGTTTGTCAGGACCCCAGGCCCCAACGGTGGAGCTGCTCCACCATCCTCAACATATCTGGCTTCGACCTCCTGGGCTCTGGCATCCCAGCTGCCTCACACACATTTCATCCAGAGGGAAGGAGGCAAGATACCTGCCTGAAATTGGACAGGAGACCTCCCCTTCCACCCACTGGTCAGCACCTGGACTGTGGTGCGGTCTAGTTACATGTAGTTTTTCTTCAAAATGGCCACGCACCCAGATAAAAAGTAGGAGTCTTGTTACCAGGAAAGAATGGAGGGAGTGTGTATTAAGAGCATGATCAGTCTGGACCACACCATGCCCTTTAAGATTGGGATGGTCAGATCTGAGAAAGTATTGAGATAGATATACACACACACACACACACACACACACACACACGCATATACATATTCCATCCAAATATTACATATTGAGCCCTTATGATGTACCAGACACTTTTCTAAGTGATACAGAAACATCAGTAAACAAAACAGAAACAAAAAACAAAAACCTTTGTCTGCATAGAGCTTCAATTCTGGTGAGAGATTGCTCTATTTTTACCCTCAGGATTGGACCAACATTTAATCAGAACTGGGACACTGAGTGTACCAGCTGCGTCCTTTCCTGGTTAACCTGAGGAAAGGATGCCCTGTGCCTCGGCTTGACAGTCCCAGGGCCAATCAGAACATCTTGGCCTCTGACACGCAGTTATTTCAAAATAATGTAAAGGTGACCCTCTCTAATCCTAGAGTGGAATGCCTTAGAGCCATGTAACTATTGACTTTTTAGCCACTAAACAAAGAGGTAGCAGTGTCAAGAATTTCCCTGTGTCCTCCTCTACCATGCTAGTAGAGACAGTGTGTAGTATCGTGGAGTTCCTTGGTCTTGTGTGCCATGAAATTATTTGGGGTGACGATCCGTTTTGGGGTTTACATGTAACCTGGGGTCATCATTCTGTGTTGCTTCTCGGCTCACGCTGGCAGGGACATGATGTAACTTTATACCACGCTGAAAAGAAAAGGGAGGGTTCAAGCTTTAGATAAATGTCAGGAGCCCGTCTGTCCCCGTGTCTGTCACTGATTAAAGTCCGTGAACTATCCATTCTCCAGTCTATGAATTCATAAGCAGTAACATGATATAACGGCAACTTGGGTTTACCACATTGGCAGTATATTTGAGAGCCGAGTATGTATATTGTTTGAACTATAATTTTTGTCATCTATAAGGAAAAAAAACTAATAATATTACCTATCTCACAATGCTGTTTTGAAAATGAATAAAGTCATATATATATACATCCTTTCTAGCCTATTATGTAAAACATTAATAAAATGTATCTATCATTGATGAAATGTGAATTCCTTGAGAAAGATTATTAAATAAACTATGATATTTTATAATTAGTGTGCACTATGATTTCTCTTTTAGAAAAGATAATCATTCAAATTTTTTTTATTTCTAGTAGGTGTTTTGGTAAGCTCAGGTGACCTTTTCCCAATCTTTACAGTTACTGATGAAACGAGACATGCCCTGTGAGCAGAGCACACGGTGCACTTTACTGGTTTAATAAGACAAACAGGAAACCCAATACCAAGCAGAAGGCTGTGAAGGCAATTAAACTTTGTCAGAGGTGACAGTCCAACCTTCCACCACGCACACATGGCAATCTTCGTAACAAACGGTGCTTCGATTTGCCATGAATCCTTTTATTTTTACCAGTGGAAGGGCTGAAGTTGTTTTTTCGCTAGATAAATTTCCTATTTCTTCAGAACAAAGGTTATTTTTGAATTAGGTTTTCCAGTGTCATCAGTTTGAGCTCATCTTTAACATTTGTGGAGTGTTCTAGGAGCTGTGACGGCTAAGCCAGAGATTTTGTTGAGACATTTGTTGTATTTTTACAGATAATAGCTGGCTCCTCCTGCCACATGAAGGGTGAAATGGGGAAAGAGGAATACAAAGGCCAGTGGATGGCAGGGGATAGAATATCCAGAGGAAAACTGATGGGAGAAAAAGAAGGAAAGTCTAATAATTCAAAGTTGTGCAAACCTAGAGAGACAACGATTCTGACCTGCTTTTGTAAGGCACGGTGTTGTCCAATACTGGTTGCTTGCTTTAATGTTTTGTTTTAAAGGAGTGACACTATTTCCTTATAAGACATGGCCAAAAGTTCTGTTGATCCTAGTATGTTATACTGACGTATTTCTTCAAAGAAAAATTAAAAATTGTGTTAGGCAAGATGACTTCAGAAAATGTTTCGGTAGTTATGGTATCGCCAAGAGGTTAGAAACCTAGAAACTTTATGAATAACCCCTGGTAGATGTAAGTGTTGTCTTCCAAAACAGAAAGAATTTAGAAATATCTTCCCTGAGAAGATACTGGACAGGCCTATGTGGTTTACCAAACATCCTGGATTCCAGAATCCCAGGAAAGGTGTCCCGGGAGACCAATGAGACCATGAGAGATAGTGTCAGGTACCGGGATGTCCTGCAGATGCAGACAGACATCTGAGCAATGTGAAGAATGGTGCCTCCAAACCAGGGCTAGCACCTCTGCATGGATGTTGGTCTGTCCCTGATGGCACTCCAGCACTTTGGAGGACACCCTGGTGGCTCCAGGACCAACGTGCTTCCTGGCGTTAAGTGGCCTTCCCAAGGTGAGTCTGCTGAAACAGCCCCTCAGACTTCCCCTAATTGAAGTCCCACCTCTCAGGACTTCAGAACTACCTCGGTAGGAGTGGGGAAAAGTTCGTATTGGTGAGTTTGGCCCTAGAGCTAAGGCTTCCCCACTAGATAATCAAATTCCTACCTTCGAGAGATGATACTGCCTTTTCCTTAGATTATAATGTTCTGGAGTCTAAGAAGTTCATTGCACAGGATGCATCATTACGAAGGAAGAAAATGTTGCCCAGAAATAAATTAATCTGAAAGGAATTATCCTTGATATTGGATATGCCAGAAGGAGGCAGTGGGAAGTGAGCGGATAGGAGATTTAAGGGAGTTGAGCATTGACTTAGGCTCTGTAGACTTAATACTTTTTAAATACTTTTAATGTTAATTACAAAGGGAAACACAAATTTGTCTTGGGCTTTCCTTCTAATGTTTAGTCCTTGGGATACCAAGTCTCTGATACAGCTCCTACAACTCCCGAAATATGTCACTGTGGCACCTCTGTTGTCATCATCCAAAGTGATCACCACATTTTGCTTTGTGCTTTGCACCAAGTACTTCCAGGGCAAGCGAGATCATAGAGTCACCATTTCCTGTCTCAGGAATAGCTACTGGTAAGGTTCTGCCCATCCAAGTTACTGCACACCGTGAAGCAAGCCCTTTTCTCTGAATTTGTGATAAAGTTAAATTAATTAATAAGATAAAGAGAGCATATATTCAAATAGTGTTTATGATTTTTATTAAATGAATCCAGACCTTGAAATTCAAAATTATGGGTAGACTCAAATTAATGTATTCTCACTAAATACTATGATGAGTATTTTAAAACAAGCTTTTGACCTTTCGTGGTTCACATTTCAAGGAAAGCGGCATACTTACATGTGGAGAAGTACAGTGGAAAAGGAGGTGGCATGAAATAGCAGTGGAGTTGTGGCCTCACGGGGTCCTTTGGTGTTCAGATTTTTCAGCGTGACACTTTATTATGTATCAAGTTATATATGCCCAGGAGCACATAATTGATGATAATTCTCCAGTTATTAGCATGTCAGAGACCCAGAGTCGCAAGTGACTCGGGAGAGAAGGTGGAAGCCGGAAGGAGCTTGCTTCAGATGCTTGGAGGACACGGAATATTCTCCCTGTACTCGCTGTCTTAATGAACTGTGACCAACATTGGCAAAAGTATTGATTTTTCCATTTCCAGTTTTCACCAAGCGCCCACTGGAAAACAATCCCTGCAGGTACCTGCCACAGACACAGCCCGTGTGACTCACAGCCCGAGGGCATTTTTTTTCTCTCCCACTCAGCAGAGGACTCGCAGCTCAGCTCTGTCTTTCTGACCCTACCATGTCACCCGTGCCTTAGCAAGCTTGAGATTAACATTACAAGTCAATAATATGACGTGAATTTGTCGCTATTAATTCCGGAATCTTACGAATGATTCTTGTCATTGTCTCTGTCTTTGTTGCTCCGCTGTAGCCATTACTAACACCAGCAGGGGAGAGTCAGGCAACCAGAAGGAGATAACCAATGTGTTTGCTTTTTGAGGTGGAAATCAACCTTATGAGGCAAACATTCTTCCTCTTCAAGAACAGATATGATTGAAACCAGTTGAGCGCTAGCACATGATCACACTCTATTCTGTTTTCTATTGCTCTGACTGTCTGCATCTGTGACACAGATGAAGGAAACAAGAGAAAATGATGGTCACTTCATTTCCCAGTTGTTTTAGAGCCACATAATCATGGCACAGCAACAAGAAACTGGGTAACAAGATGAATATCCTTTCTGAGCTGCTAATAACATAATTAAATTAACTAAATTATATAATCCCGTAAGAAAGATAAAAATTTAGACTGAATGTCAGGAAATGTTTCCTGATAATAGGAAATATTTGATTAATAGAAAGACTCCACAGAGGATGGCTAGAAAGTTCTACCACTCAGAGCATTTCTAATTAGATCTGAGCCAGAACATGGAGGCTACGCTTTGCTGTCTGCATCTCTCCTGGGCTTCCCTCATCCAGACCCCCGATATATGAGTGAGAATATTCTCTCTTAACTCCAGACCATACCGTACAGTAAGCAGGTTGTTGATGGCAACGTTCTTCCAATATTAATTGCAGTTTTTCATTTCTGGACGAAGGTCATCCTTGCAGGACAGTTCAAAAGGAATGGTTTTACAGAATCTTTGAAAATAGAAGGGTTTACAAAAATACTGTGTAGCTTAAGGTCCAGGCTTTTTCTTATATCCTTTACATCTGTTCTTTGTGGCTTTGAAGTTGGCCTGTGAGGCACTTGTTTTCAGTAAGGACTCTTAGCTCCTGGAAGTGCACAAGTAATCTCTTTTAGAATTTAAAAAGCCAGCACCTACTGAACACATCTGATGTGCAACTCTTATTCTCTAATGCTATAATGTGTGGTTCTTGACACATAAAGGCTCACTGGATCGCAATAAGCAATAGAGCACGGCCTGTGTGTTTCACCTTCCACTTTAATCCTTGTGCAAGCTATTGGATATATTCTTATGTTTAAAGACTTAAACCATGCAGAAATGCAAAATAAAAAGTTCAAGTTCACTCTCTCACACACGTATCATCCATATTCCATGTAGGTATATATCATTTGAGAATCTATTCTTTTAATAATTTATGTATACACATATATACACATATTTTTATCTCAAATAGTATCATTCTATTTTTATTGCTCTATATCTTGCTCTTTTCAGCAGGTTTTAACAGTATATCTTGGAGATTTTTTCCAGATTAAAACACATGGGTCTATCTCATTCTTTTAAAATCCTACTGGTATTCATAATATTGGCATATTTATATAGTCATTCTTAAATTTATGCATCTTAGGTTATTTCTAACTTTTCACTGCTACAAAGAATGTTATAATGAAGATTCTTGTTTCTGTATCTTGTGCATGAGGATGAACATGTAATAACACTATATAGCACTTTCTGTACTCCAGACATTGTTCTTGGAACTTTGCAAATATTACCTCATTTAATCGTCACAACATCCACATGAGGCAGATACCATTACCATCCCTATCTATACTTGGCCAAACTGAGGCAAAAAGAGACTAAGGTGTCAGCCAGGATGCAAACCCCCAAAGACTATATAGAATCCAGGCTTCTCAGGCTATACTATCTTTCTGATATAATAATATTTTTAGTATTTGTTGCTGCTGAAATTGGGACTTTTTTTCCATTAGGTATTCTGATTGGTTATTACTGGTTTATTTGAAAACTATTTATTTTCATATATCAATCTTTTAACAAATCTTTGCATTGAATTTACTCATAGGATTTAATAGTTTTTCAGATTGCTTTAATTTTTTAAAACTGAAGTATAATTTATACATGATAAAATTCACCTATTTTAAATGGACAATTCATGACTTTTAGTAGATATACTAAGGTATGCAACTAATACCATAGATTGGTTTTAGAAAATTTTTGTCTTCCTGATAAGATCCCTCATGCCTTTTTATGGTTAATCCCCATCCTGTCTCCAGCCCAAGCACCTGCCAGTGTATTCTCTGTCTCCACGGATTTGCCTTCTGAACGTTTCATGTAAATGTAATTATGTAATGTGTGGCCTTTGTGTTTGGCTTCTTGTATTTGGTATAATGTTTTTGACATTCATCCATATTACATGTGTGTGAGTATGGTGTTCCCTTTTATTACTGAAGATTATGTCAACTCATAGATAGATGACACTTTGTTTATCCATTTACCAGTTGATGGACTTTTGGGCTTTTGCACATTTTACTTATGGCTAATATTGCTATAAACATTACCATTCAGGTCTTTGTGTGGACATATGTTTTCATTACTTGTGGTTCAATAATTAGGAGTAAAGTACTGGATGACATGGTAAATTTATGCTTAACTTTTTTTTTTTTTTTGAGACAGAGTCTCACGCTGTCACCCAGGCTAGAGTGCAGTGGCATCATCATAGCTCACTGCAATCTAAAACTTCTGGGCTCAAGCAATTCTCCTGCCACAGCCTCCTGAGTAGCTGGGACTATAGGCGTGCACTACCACCCTCATCTAATTTTTCTATTTTTTGTAGAGATGGGTCTTGCTTTTGCTCAGGCTGGTCTTGAACTCCTGGCCTCAAGCAATCCTCCCACTTCTGCCTCCCAGAGTGCTAGAATTACAGGTGTGAGCCACTGTGACTGGCCTATGCTTAACTCCTTAAGATGCAATCAAACTGATTTTCCAGAGGGATATTTTACATTTCCAGTAGCAATGCATAAAGTTTTGATTGCATTGATTTTCTAGATAAATAACTTAGTTTTAGATGTGAGAAAAATTGAAGTTTAAAGAAGTTGAAATGTCAGGGTTAATCATACTTTTTGACTCCAAACTCTTAACTATGGTAAAATCAATGCCTTTAAGATAGTTGTCAACTATTCTCTTGAGGGGAAAAAAATCAGTGTTTCTAATTACCTGTTTTCCCAAAGAAATTCTTAAATCAGACATGTATACAATTGTTATCAGTCTCCTTTTCTTTTAGTTAGTGGAAGGAAGATAAGACATTAGAAGGAAAGAGAAGAGGAGGAACGACATTGGTGGAAAGAATACGTGCACTGCAGCCCAGCCAGACACTGTTCCCACCGATCCTTCCACCTGAACCTCACACCCCCACTTGCCCACTTCCATTCAGTAACTCATTCTTGGCCCTCAGGACATAGCCCACGAACAAGAGGGTGGCAGGCTAATGGATCACCCATCCGTTGCTGGTATGAGCAGGTTTCGAACTCTGAGTGATGTTTTGTAACCTAAAATGCAGAGGAAAAGTCCTCTGTTCTTTACCTTATAACATCCCTTCTGAAACAACTGTCATCTAGTGGCCACTGGCCCAAAGTTGTCCCACCCAAGACAGCAACACGTCCTGGCCATAGAGACACCAGAGAATGCTCCAGATTGCTCTCTATATGCTGTTACTACTGTAGCTATGCATACTGCAGGGATGTATACACATGATTGATTTCTTAGGTGACCACAGCATAGGTGTTCCTTTATTATAGACAGTAACATGCAAAGTTAACAGAAAGGATGAGGGGGAGAATGAGACTGTTCCTTCCGGGGACCCTCCTCTCTTGCTAAGGCTTACCTAGCTTATTTGCAGTCTTAGAAAACAGAGACTTCTTATCTCACTATGTAAACCCGACTTTATCCTAGCATTGTCAACACTTCCCCACCTTCTCCCCCTTTAGAAGCTACTGAATTCAGAAATGAATTCATATGAACTCTAACTGAAGAATTACTTCATATATTAAATTGAATCACATGAAATCACTGCAATATAGGGCAAAACCCGTCAATAGCAGCAATTTCATATGGTTCAACCCAATATTAACAATTGAATTCATCATCTCAACCTGCATGTAATTCTAAGTCTATCATACTCATAACACAACACTATTCCAAGTCTGTAACATGATGTGCTGAACTGGATAGCTAAGTCGAGAATCATAGCAAGTCTTTTTCCAAAGATTCAAAGCATTGGGTCCCTCTGATTATTCTAGGAATTGATTTATTAAATCTACGGGTTAAACACCAGCTTCACACAGGGTTTCCACAAGACTTGCCTTATTCTAAACAAGTTTAGAAGAATCTATATGTGCAAATACATAAAATGGGCAAATAAAATGGATTTTCTAGCAATGACATGCATCATTTACTTAAACTCTGACTCTTAGCTGAACAAGTTAATTTTCAACATGTTTATTAAAAATATAGATTGGTTTTGTCTGAGTTCCTTGGAATTTTACCAAAAACACCAATGGTACCCTCAAGAAAAATACATATCTATTCAGTCCAGAGGAACTGAAAGGAGATAGAATGGCTTTTAAAACACCCCCTTCGCCAGCTCTGTTATTTAGAGTTTTCACAAGAAAGCAAATGATGTTAAATAAACCAAATGAACGACTAAGAAGAAACCAGAGAAGGCAGCTGGAGACACATTTTTGCATTTTTCTGCCAGTTTCCAGATTCCACTGGTGAAGCGAATGTAGCTGTTGGAAAGCAGCTGCCATGAGCTCTGCTGTTCCCACTATTATTCCAACAGCTTGTTCCTTGGCTCTTCCCACAAGCAGCTCATACCTGACATTCCTTGGTGAAATTTTAAGGAATATCTTCTTTTCAGTCACCTACATTTTATTTATATTTTAGGTACCAAATATACTTGGGTTAAAAACTCTCATTTTGTTTTCAAAGATTTACTTGCTTACCTTACTAAGAAGTGGGCAATAAAAAGACACTTTTATTAAAAAGGAATCCCAAAACAAAAGATTCAGGTATAATTCTATTAATATAATCATGCCATAGTTTATGCTTTTTATGGGTTTGAGGGGGTGAAAATATTTACGATAATGGAAATAATATTTTTTGGAAAAAAACTTTTGAACATGTACCCATAATAATTAATTTAATGTTCAAGACTCATTTGAATTCCATTAACTTCTCTGTAAAATGTTGAATTAACTTATGATAATAAATAGCATAAGAAGCACTACAATATTTAAGGGATTGAATATGTAGCAGTTTTGCAGGAAAACATACTGAAGCAGCATCTGTGATTCTATTATCCTATAGTCAAAATTCTGTGGATAATTTTTCAGTTTTACAAGCAGCTCTATGGGTCTGTTTTGGACAGCCCCAGTGCATCTCTTTCCAAAGCCTCTTTCAAGACAGGCTGCTCACTGCCATAGAAATAGAGCCAAAAGCACGTTCTGGGAGAGAATGGGATGTAAGGGGATTAGAGGAAGTACAAGCTTAAAAACCTTCCAGGTAAAAATCAGGAATTAAAAGTCGTGGAATCTGGAAGATGACAACGTGAGCCTTGCTTATGCCAAGACCTGTAACCACTTCCCTTCTAAAGGTCACACTGTTGCTCTCCAAAGCCTTGGAAATGCCAAAAAATACCAGTGTACACATTGTCACTACCGCTGTCAGCAACAAACAACCACTCTGAATAAGAGCACGTAATTAAGGCAAATATTCTGTGGAGCAGTAAATGCAAAAAATAAACAAAGTGAATAGTTTTTTCATTAAGTAAAGAAATATGTATATATACACATACATGCATAAACATACATACAAACCTATTGTGTATGTATAAATATGTTAACATTTTTAAAGTTAGGGTTTTCCCTTTTGAGTGAGTGAGAAGCAGCCACTAATTTCATGATTCTATAAAGTCTTATCTATGATACAAGTTACATATCAAATTGCAGAAAATATACCAAACTAAGCCTTCTATGTAAGGGAAATTGGCTTCTCTTCCTTTAAAGCATCTATGTTATGCATATTCTGTGTATGAATATCCTATAATTCATATGTAGTCCTTAAGAAGCAGTGAGTTTAGGAAACAGCCACTCTCTGAAACAATAATTGTGGGAAACAACATGTCAGTTGTGAGCCTACTTTTCTGCAGAGTAACTGCTCTAAGAGATTATCTCCCTGTAGAAGTGATGGGACTCACGGTGTTTATCAAATCCCCGACAGGAGTCTGGGGCAGTATTCTCAGAAGCACAGCCAGCATGTGCTGATGCTGTCTTGGATACATGGTGCCATAAACCAGTTCTCAGTGAATGCTGTGTCTCTACCAATGACAAGAAGAGTGTCTGCACGTGTGACCTTCAAAGTTCCTTTTGAGCTCATGTTCAAGTGCCCCCCGCCCCTGCACGGACAGACACCCTGTTCAAATGGGGTGACCCACGTAAAAAGTGAGGCACTCTGGTTGAAGTATGCGTGGGTGTTGGTGATTTGTTTTCAGGGGCAGAAGGGCAATGGCCCACCCAGCTTTCCTGAGCCACCCCCATGGGCCTTGGTACTATTAAAGCATCTTAAAATCCACTTCCTGAGCAACTGCCCCAAGTAGGTTCCTGCTTGCATTGCATTGGTTGTGTTTCTTACAAGGAAACGGTGCATCACAATATGTCTGTCTTTAAGATTATCTAACTACGCATTTGCCTCGTTTTCCAGCTTACCAAACATTGTCAGCTTGATCCTCTTGTGGAGAGGTATCCTTTACTGATAACAGTCTGGTCACTATTTCTCATGATAAGTTAATAGATGGATATTTTATTTATCAGGTAGAATTATATACAGATGTCTTGTGCCTGACCAAACTGTATAAGAATTTGAACAAAGTTTTGAACTTGTGAAGCTGAAGTCCAACCCCTAGACAAAGCGACATACACTCACGTTCCTGCAGGAGCAGGCAGCCGAGTGCGAGAATAGCAGGTTGGCAATGACAACAAACAGACACTAAGGGCAACCACTGTTTGGTTTGAGCCACTGGGGATCGCGTGGGAACGTGAGCGCTGCTGTGTTCAGACCCCCTGACGTTCAAGAGCAGATAAACATCCAGGTGGTTGTGGGAATACTCCTGATATTTGAATATTATTGTAAACATGCTACAACAGCCAGTGGGATAAAGAAAACATTATTGGAAGCAGGACCTGGTCTGTGGACCGCCAGGAGGTGATTCTATGCCAGCCTTGTTCCAAAAGGGGGCAGCCCTGTTTGGAGTTCAGGAGTTCTTCTTCATGTGTCACTATTATGTCTCTAATCTGAAAACGACCAACATGTCTTATGTATTCGGAGGCAATTGTACAGTTCAGTTAGCTCCAAATCTTTCATCTTAGATAAGTTAGCAGTAGATAGCAAAATAAATAATTACAGTAACAATTACAAATCATACTTTCTGTACACACATATAATTTTATAATTATATATTCATACATGCATACCTAGAGAATCTGTTTATCTTAAGAAATATAAATCATTCTTCTTGTTTTGCCATTTTCAGTTAGAGTTCCTAAGACACAAAGATCTGCAGTGGCTTTTCCAAGGACAAAGACTCCAGCACATACCATTAGACCTGATATTGCTAGACAACCTGCAAGGTCATCTTTCTTTATCATAACACATAAAAAGGAAGATTAATTCAGTTCCTTCAATGAATTGGATGAATATTTTCAAAAGAAAAATTCGTGGCATTGCCTCTGTAATGCTCTCAATATCTCACTGTGTCCTGAACCCTGCGGAGTTTTCCCTGATGCTATCAATTAGCCTGTCCTTGGGTGTGTGTTCTCGCCGATCCGCTTGATCTAAAATAATCTCTGTCTTTATACATTGCCTAGATCAATCACTGCCTCCTGTGTTTTCTGCTTCATCTAATGTCCAAGTAGTGTTTCTCTTTCCTTTCATGTACAATGAAAATATGAAGGAAAATCAATAAAATAGGTCTTACCAAAATCACAAAATGAGTCAGAATAGGGAGAATCCTACTTAACTTCCAATTCAGTCATGGATATTAGAGGCATTAGAGGCTTTGCCTTTTCATCTTGCCAAGGATGAAAGGTAGCTCACAAGGTGGTCTTATAAGGCCGCACTGATAAGTTGGTAGAAACAAGTCAAACTCGAGAGCTCTAACTGCAGTCTCTGGGTCTACACAGCGTGCAGAGTGCAGGAGGGGATGATGGAGGGGTGGTTCATAACCTCTCCCAGTTCCGATTTCTTTCTCTCTGCCAGAGTTGAGAAGTTAATAAACTATGGAGTATATTTAAGGCTATATTTTTTTCTTTATTCCCTTCCTATCAATGCCCATTTTGTTCTTAAGCAGCCATTGTGGTCAGGCTCTCTCCTACTTGTCATAAATTGAAGGATCTAGAAGACAGCTCATGCTGAAGTGTCAGTAATTTAGTGGGCTGGTCACCCCAGAACTTGTATTTTAAGAGTGTGGGATTTTTAGAGTAGGAAACCAGGAGACAGGGCTGGGATGGATGCAGGGGCTTGCAGAGTGTGTGAAGGTGTTAAAGTCTGACTAAGGGGGGTTGATAAGCATGGACAAGACCTGGCTCTAACTGGCTTGTCACCTTTCTAGGTCAGCTTACATGAACTTTGGTTAATTACAACATCATTTGCATTGTGGCTTTGAAATTTCTCTGCCCTTGAAATCACCGTGACAGTTCCAAAACAATCATATAAAGTATGAAAATGGGAGGAAACCCAATTCTAGGAATTCCTGCCCAAATTCTTAGTAAAAACTAACCCCTTGGCCTTGAATATTCCTCCCCTCAATTATTAAGATTTCATAAGACCAAAAAACCCTTCCTTTCAAGGGCGAGGGGCAGGCCCCAGCCTCTGTGTCCCCCACACTTGGAGAGGTGAGCACAGGTTCAGCTCTTCCACTGATTACCTTGCGCTGTGTTTGAATAGCACGTTTGTGCTGGGTGGGCTTTGGAGAACCCCTGGCTCTGCCAGCATCAGCCGGGTGGGTGTTGTCCTTCCCTGTTGCAAACATCCCTCCCTCTCTCTCCAGTCCCCATGTCTGTCTTAGGGCTCAGGGGGAAGGGAGAGGTGGCTGGGAGGACAGGAACATTGGAAGATAAGGGACATGAGCCCAGCTCTCTACCTCTTTAGAAGAATTCTAGGGCTTCTCTTAGGTGGTGGTGTTCATGAGAACAAGTTGGTTGTCTCTGGGCAACTTGGGGGGAAATAGCCAGTGTTTCTTTAGAATGTGGGGTAACTTATCACCCACTATTCTCAGCTCCAAGACTTTAGTCAAAGTTCAGGACAGCAAAAAAACTCTCATTCTGTGTTCAATTACATTATAAATGTACGACTTTCCATCATGGAAGCTACAAAGTTCAAAGATTCTGCAGCTCACTGGGAAGGAGGCGTCAGGGTTGGGGTTGAGGGGGGGCACTTGCTACTGAAGCCTGAACATGTGCAGCCTAGTTTCATCACTGGATTGTCTTTTTCTGACGTACCATGGTCCTGTGTTGAAACGAGGTGGGATTTAAATGAGTGCATAAACGCGACCACTAAATAGAAGTCACTGGTTTGATAAAGCATAAATGAAGAATACTGCTATTATTATCTGCACCTTACAGGTGGGGACCTGAGGTACAATTAGTTTAAGTGAATTGCCCAGGTCACCGAGCTGGTGACTGATGTTCCAGGTGCAAACCCTTTCTGGCTCTGGAGTCTGTGCCCAGAACAGGGTAGCATAAACACAATTTAAAAGGAAGAATAAATGAGAGGTGGCCTTGACGTGCCTGACTGAGTTTGGGCAGGCTCTGCTGTAGAATGTCATCCTCGTAGCGTGTCTGTTAGAACTCAGGTGCCCTAGGAGCGTGGGTTCAGCATGAACTCCATTTCCTCTGTTGAAAACACTGCTGGAGACGTGCCTCAATAGACACAGCCTCCCTGGAAATCCACGGCCCTTTGGTCCCTGCTAAGAGAAGCCAGGAGCTGCACAGCACAGCTTACCAAGGTGAGTGCCCCAACTTCCAGAACACAGGGCCTCCTGGGCAGGGGTGGGGACAGGTGTGGCAAATTGGGAGCAAAGTTCTAAGGAAGAGAGACTTTTCTGCCCAATTTTCATCACTGCTCCTTTCCTACAAGATCCATCTATTTGCACATATATTTGGCAGAAGTTGAAAAATAAGGTACAATAAAATATGTTTGGCATCTCCTAACTATTGCAGCAAGATGACAAGAATAGTTTCTACCTGATCCAGCTCCCCTCTGCTTTCGTCTGTGAAAATAGAACAAAGATCTACTGTATAGAAAAAAAATTAAAAACCAGCTCCAGTCTATCTACAGTGTGGCCTGAGGGGTGCAAAATTAATTTTAAGAAATGCACATATGTGAGTTTTGTTATGATCCAAGGAGGTGGACGGAGCATTTTTGTGGGACTCGGGAAATCTTGGCTTTAATATGGCTTCTTCCACTAACAGATGATACCTTTAACTTAATTGCTTGGAGACTGAAATTCTCATCTGTAAGACAGGGGGAGAAGGACCAGGCCCAAGATTTTTAACTTTTTTTAAAATGTCTCTATTTGAAAAATTTCAACCTATCAGAAAAAAGTTGCAAATATAGCACTCTGAGCTCCAAGGTCCGATTCATCTAAATTCATAGACTGTTTGCATTTTGGCACATTTGCTTTTTTCTCTTCTATATAATAACAATAAATATATAATAATTAATAAGGATATATAATTAATATTTGACCAACTATTTGAGAGTAAGCTGGAGGCACTGAAAATTTTAGGCCAAATGTGCATACTTCTTTGCATATGAACAAAAACAACCTGTTCCAAAATCACAATGCAATTATCAAATTTAGAAAATGTACATTAACGCCATGGTACTATATATCCAAATTCAAATTCCACTAAAGGTCCCAATAACGTGCCTCTCAGCGGCTTTCCTCAGTCGCTAGCACAACCCAGGGTCACACTTTCCTGTGCGCCATCCGCCTCCCTGGTCTCCTTTAACCTGGAGCACTTTCTCCTGTTTCTTGGTCTTTCACGATATTGACCTTCCTGAAGCATACAGAGCTGAGATTTTATAGACCAAGCCTCAGTTTGAGCCAGTCGGCATTTCCGTGTGCTCGGATTTGAGTTGTACATTTTCACGGAGGGGACATGGCAGTGAGATTCTGTTTCTCTCGGGCATCACTTCAGGAGGCCACACGGCCAATTTGTTTTGTCGGTGGCGACATTCACTTTGATGACTTGGGTGCAGAGGTGGCTACTGCGTTTCTCCGCTGCAGAGTGACCATTTTTCCCTTGGTATAAGCAATAAGTACTCTGTGTGGAGACACTTTGAAGGGTGAGGATATATCCTCTTTCCTCCTCAGCCTTTCATGGATGACTTAAGTTTTCTTTGATGAATCATGCACACAGCAATCAGTACCATTATGGCTGTTCAATGACGATTTTCTGTCATTTCCTCTACATTCACAGATTGGCCTTCTGGTATAGAAAGAGGTTTCTCCTGTCCCTTTTTCTTATTTTTCCTTCTGTTTATTTTTGATCACTATGAACTTGTGGTTGAAACATTTTTTTTAATATAGACTGTTTGAGATAAGAACATCAGCGGACTGTCTCCCCCCTGGGGAAACACACACACACTCACAGACACTGGGCAAAGTGCATATATTTTCCAGGCGTTGATGGATCTTTGAAGTCAATTCATGGCTCAAACCCTGAGGTAGCTATCAGACCTGTATAATGAAACTTCTCGCTCTAAAATGCAGTGATACTTCTGAGCCTGTTGAAATGACTTGATGGGAAGCAGATGGTCAGCTTCAATTAGAAAATCATTTCTTAGAAAGCAGGCTATTTGTTTTTTTTTTTTTTTTAAATGAATATTGCTATACAAGTGCTTTCAACCACAACCTTAAAAAGCTGTACTGTTTCCCTTTAACACTCAGAACATTGAAGAAACCCTCCCTTTGTCTCCTCCTCTTTTACCTGTGGGGCTCTTCAACTTTCGGGTCCCCACTGCCTGGAGAATGGCGTGGCACAGGCTCTGTTGGTTTCATGAGACTCACAGGGTAGATCAGTGCAGCTCCAAGTCACATTTCACCCTTATGCTTTTACGGGAGAGGACAGCAGGAAGAGATCTCCCAACAGTGACCTCCACAATCTATTTTACTTTTAATAGGAAGGAGGGAAAATATAATCAATAGCAGAACTAATTAGTTTGTGTCTCAGGCTCTGGAAACAGGCAGACCTGAGTGTCAGCCCCAGCTCTGCTGCGGAGGCCTGAGTATGTTACTCAATAGCCCTAAGTCTTAGTTTGCTCTCACGATGGGGCCATAATCGCATCCCTGCGTCGGGGAGTGGCATGCAGCAAGCTCCCCGTGGGAGACACCCCTGGAGCCCAGTGCCTGGGGCCTCCTTGCTGTACACTGCATGTGGGCGGCTCAGCCAGGGGCCCATTCATTCTGGGAGGGTGGCCTGGGCCAGGGCTCCTGGTCTACATCCCCTTTCGTGGCCTGGGTCACTCTGGGGCTTACATTGAATGGGCCAAATTCCGGGCCTCAGCCTCAGCCAAGTTCCGGGCCCTTCCAAGTGCTCTCCTCTGAGCTTTGACAAGTAACAGATAGTTAACCTGAAGGAAGAATTTAAATCCTCTGGCCTTGCCCTGCTTTCCTTGTCCCACCACGAGGAGTGGAGGTGGCCATGCCAGAGCAACAGTCGGGGACAGCGTGGAAAGGAGATGACTTGGGGGCTGGCAGTGACTCGGTCTCATGGAACCCAGAGTCCCCCTTCACTCATTCATTCGTGTGCTCGTTCCTTCCTTCCTTTTTTCCACCATCAAACATTTACTCAGAGACACTACGTGCAGGTTACTGCATGAAGCACCAGCCCTGGCTTCTTATATTAAGGAAAAAATATCAACTGTAAATTTAGCAATGACTTCTTTGAGGAAAACCAAGCAGGTTCTATGCTACTTGAAGCTTGATCAAGGCCAAGAAAGCTGCTGGGATATAATTTCTAGACATGCCTTATGGGCCCACATGACTAAGTATTGTTCAGATCATTTATCTCTGCGTTCCTCATTTTCTTTCCATCAAAGATGATTTTGGATAATCATCTTATTATCCTCATTATTATAATATCCTTCTTATTTTAGGATGAGGAGTAGACGTTTCTGCTGCCCACACTTCCTCTCATTGGCAGAAATTCCCTGCTTCTGTGACAAAGTAAAATGAGAAGAGCAGTAGAGAGACTGCAAGGGAAGGCTGAGGCTGGTGAGTGTCAATGTGCCTTTGGAAATGAAGGATTTATTTCAGGATTCATGCTTACATAATAAAAACATACCAGGTGATTAAATTACCCAGAGCTAGCATGGATTAGAGACTTTATTTCCAGATCCTTCAATCCTGGATTTGTTAAAATAATAAATGTCATTATGTGTGGAGAAATTCAGAATAAGATAGAGTTTGTGTCGCATCCTCTGTAGATTGACGGTGTTTGACAGTTGGTGGAAAGGAAGGCACCTTTGCTGGCAGGGGCGGTGGGGTGGGGGACAGGGTGTGGGGTGAGTCATGGAGGAATCTCAACCTGGAGTTGGCATCTTGCTCTATAACTTTCCAATATTGCAACCTTAAAATGGGGATGAAATGTCCCATGTCTTTCACTACAGGCGAGCTGTAAAAATCAAATGAAGCAATGCAGAATGTTTATACAAACTGTAATGTGATGGACAAGCACAGTATCTTTCAGAAAGGGTTTCTGAACTCAGGAGGAATACCATATGATCACCATATGGCCTTAACATTGCCTGCTTTGTGTGCATTGAAGGTAAAAAATTGCAAATGACATTCCCTGAAAATACTTACACATGAATGAGTTTCCTGTTCTAAAAAACTGAGGACTAAACTCTAAATAAGAGAATGATAGAATATTTTGTTAACATCACAAATCTCTTCAGAAAAATTTGACCCAGAAATAATCAAAGAGAATGACCTTCAAAATCAAAATATCCAATGCTCTGTGCTATGAGGAAGATGCCAGCAGAAAGCCGTGAGTTTGGGAATAAGGAAGGACTCGGGCTGCCTCAGCCTGCAGTGCCTCAGTTTCCTCATTTGTTAACTGTAGATATTAAAAGTCCCTACCTCAATTGTGTTTTGTGAGCATTAATTGTATGTGGTTAAAGTTAGTATTAATATTAATATTACTGTAAAGTGTTTAGAACAGTTCCTGGCACGTTGTAAATGCTCAATAAAGGTTAGCAATCACATTATTTTTACTAACTACTAAAAGGTTTGTCATACAGGCGACAACATAAAAATTCCTCAGCTCTTTGATGGACCTGCTCACTGTTTTGCACCCAGATAGGTGTCTGTCTGGACACTGGAATCATTTGTATATACATTTAACAAAGAAGGAAAACATAACCTGGCTCTTCATAAAGACCCAGTGTCAGTATGGCGTGGAGTCCTGAGCGTCCCTAACATCCGATCTGTCCCTTTGCCTTTGGTAATAAGAACTGTGATTTCTAGCTGGCTACGCAGCTGCCAGGTTAAAAGGCCACCCTTTCCCAGCCTCTCTTAGGCGAGGAGTGGCCACATGGCGAAGTTGTGGCCAGGGGAGGTAGAAGAAATGTTGCGTGCGACTTCCTGGAAACGTTCTCAAACCTGGGAACTCATCCTGCTTCGCCTGCCTTCTCCTCCCTGCTGCGGAGCCCGCACAGCGATGGCAGCAGGGTGCCAGGGACAGGCAGGCAACAGGAGGGAAGGGGTCTGGGTCCCGGGTGACTGCAGAGATGCCCGCGGCTACTGACTCTGGGTCTTCTTCTATGTGAAAGAAAAACAGTTTCATTTAAACACCTTTTTTAAGCCACCATTTTATAGTTATTTTTGCTTGCATTTTTAATGATTTGCAGCTGGACCTAATGCTCCTAGCAGACAATGTGTTTTTCAAAACTTGGTGAGACATTCCATTTCCACCTTGCTTGTATAAAATCCTTGTATCTCTGCAGTCATGGTACTTGGTAAGGTAATTCTTACCATGGGGCACAAATAAATATATATAACTTATAATATCTTTCCTACCCCTCTTGCCAACGATAGACTCAAGCATGAGAGTTTTTATAACTTACAGTTTTATTCGAAGAGGAAATATTACATGCCACATTTTCTTTTTATTGCTCAGTCTTTCCAGCAGTTTGTGGGAGTGATGAATGACTTTATCTTCAAATAAATGAATATTGGCTTTAAAATTAAATTTTAAATGAAAATGGATGATGATGTTTTATATAGAGAAATTAGTGAGACAGGAAAAAGTTCTTATTGAAGAAAAAATATTACTGGAGAAATTCAGCTTATCAATACATAGACTTTGATTTATAACTGCCCAAAAATAAAGAGGAATCTAATATCAATTTGTAGGTCATCAACATTGACAGAAATCTCCAAAAGGAAAGAAAAATTGGCTATTGGTACTTAGGCGTGTGGTTATTCCAGATGGCAGAAGGAGTAAGCAGAAGAATTCAAATTGATTAAAATAAAGAAATAGAAAATGCGTGAAGCCTGGGACTTCCAAGGCCACCAGGCAGGACAGCCCCGTCACAGCAGCACTGCCTGGCCCAGCAGCAGACGCTGACACTGAGGGGTGAGGACACAGGGAGGCTGGTCGGCCCACGACCAGCAAGCAGGAGAAAGGTTGGCCCATTGTTACCAGAAGACAGGTGGGGACTGACCAAAACGCCCTTCACGCTCCCCCAGCTTGCCCGAACTGCAGACAGGCTTCTTCCTGACTCTGGGCCCCTGGAGAAATGGGCCCCTGGCCTCCATTTTCTTGGAGTATTTACTTGAGAAAACTCACAATTGTAAATTCTTCCTCTGTGCCTTTGAACTATCCATCTCCCCCCAGCCTCTTGCTAGTTTCACCACCCAGTTCTGTGTCTCTCAAGGACCTGGGACTCAGACCTGTGAGTTGTAATGATCAAGGAAGACACCCTCGCCCCAGCCCATCTCCCGGTCTCTGCAGGAGGCCAGGAGCCTCACCCTGGCACGCACCAACTAGCAGACACAAACGGCCTAATTCCACGGGTCAGCTTGTTCCCTGACATCCTCCAGTACTTGCCACTAGCCCATCCCAGCACTGAAAACCTTTCCACCCGTGTCCGTGGCGTTGAGTGCAAGCTCTCCCCTGCCGTCCCAGGGTCTGAGCTCACGGGGCCGTTGACGATGCCTGGTTGTTCCGCTGCATCTGCCTTCCTGGAGGCCTCCCCTTGCGACTCCAAGATTTCCCACACGGTTGGGCTGCTCACAATAAACTACCCTGGAATGTGTAGCCACAACCTACCCGTGCAGGATTCAGAAAGCTGGAGGTGAAAACTTTCCCAAAGCGGGTGATTGGCATTGGCTTTAAGGAAAAAAAGTTTTGGTTTTAAACGCTGATGGATGGAACTTCTGTGCTCTGCAGCCTGGTTGAGGGGCCTCAGCAGAGTGTAGACAGCAGTAGTAGAAGGAACTAGAACAGAGAGCGGGGTGCATGTGCACAAGCAGAGAATTATGTGCTGGCCTCCTCAGTCATTTCTGCATTTCCTATGGTGTCCCTTGGCAAAGTAGCTAAAATTCCATCCCCATTTTATTTCTTCAGTGGCCCACTCCGCAGCAGTTAACTTAGTCGACTTGCTAACAGCTACCCTGACCTCTCAAACCACCCTAGATTCCAGCACCAGCGCTTCCCAATGGGACTTTCCTGACTCTACACAGGAGGGACACCAGCTAGCTCCCATGCTCCTGGGTGGCCCTAGTGGGTAGCTGTGTGTCCAGAGCCGAGTTGTGCTGACAGGCTTCCTTTGGCAACTCACTGTCCTGAGCACACTGACAGCCATCAGCCTTTGCTGGTTATGTCTGCTCATCGGTATGCACCAGGGGTTTTAAACCCACGTGATCTTTTATCGCTGTGTTGGTGTTTGAAAGGTCAACCCGTGGACTCAGAGGCCTATCCTAAAGTCAGACCCAGCTAGGACTGCAGGCAGCTTTTTCTCTCCAGCCACTGGAAATCAAAGGAATAATATTTCACAATAATTTCTGCTTAAATTTTCTTTCTCAGCTATAGCTTCTAAAGCTGTGGGTCGTCTGAATCTGTTTTGCCTCCTTTCTTGAGACCGCCAAAATGATTTTCTGTATTCACATGCTATAAATCAAAGGTTCTCCCCAGTCACTTACCTGAAAGTGTGTGGGCACTGGGGAGGAACAATTTCCTAGTGCTCGAAGGACATTGTTCAGCCCTCGGCAGAGCAGTAAGGCAGTAACTGATTCCTTAATAGCTTCCCTGAGTCCCAAATCTGCTAAGAAAACTGATTAGCTTATGCAAAAAAACTGACTTCCATTTAACAATGGCACCAATGTAACCAAAATTATTTTTGAAACTTTGTCCCTTCTGATTACCTGTCTTCCAAAAGAAGAAAGGCTTGGTGCTTGCAGATGCACTTACAGAGGCTGTGAGGTTAGTACCACTCCCGCCACTGGATTGTGTGTAATTAGGGATGAGCCAGCTAGTCTGCAAGTGTGTATACGGATTTTAGCAAGGGGTCTAGCTTGGTTTCCCAGCGCTCAAGCAATGTGGGTAGAAATCAGCTATTTTAAAAATGTCCATCTCTCGACAAAATTCAACCTTAATCTGTTTCATCGAATGGATTTGAACACACTGAAGGAGAGTCCACCTCACTGAACTAGATACCAGATCCATAAAATTTTTCCTGAAATATTAAATTCTGAAGTAAAAAGTAGTCATAAATTAATGTCAACAGTTTCGAGTAGAAGCCTTAACTAACAACATAAAATTCGACACCGTCTAGTATTCAGCTCTGTAAGTCAAACATCAAGAGGAATCGGATAGTCAAATCCTTTGCCTGCAAACAGGTGCATGTTTTACCTTTCCAGGAGTGAAATGATTTGGTTGGTTTGTCTCCCCTCCTCCCTCTCACCCCAGGATCCTCAGGAGATCCTCAGTGGCTCATTCTAGTACAGAAGAACCAGAAAGTTCTTCCTTAAGTCTAATCCATATTTTTTATGCTTTAATTTAAACATTATTTAAATTTATTTTAGCTGGTTAAAAAAAAATAAGACATCTGTCTTAGTTTGCTCAGCCCGTCAAAACAAAATACCAATACTGTAGACTGGGCAGCTCAAACAACAGAGACTGATTCTCAGGGTTCTGGAGACGAGGAGTCTGAGGTCAGGGTGCCAGCAGGGCTGGTTTCCGGTGAGTGCTCACGCGCCTGTCCTCTGTGCCAGAGCGGGGAGATGGGGAGAGCGTGCTCTGAGTCTCTTTGTACCAGGGCACTCATCCTACCTATCAGACCAGCCTCCACTCTCATGGCCTCATCCAAACCTAATTACTTTCTAAAGGCCCTGACTTTAAATACTGTCACATCATGGATTTGGGCTTTAACATATAGATTTTGGGGGGACACAAACATTCAGTCCATAATATCATCCTATCTCATATTTTTTTCCTATGGGTTTAATAATTCTGAAATTCTAAATACTTCAGAAGACTTAGTTTATATTCCTTGAAAAAAATCATTAATGACTCTCTCTGGGTTCTATGTAGTTTCTCCACATCTTTTTAAACGTGTGAGGCTACACAACTATATTTAACACACATAGATACAAATACAAGTGTATGTGTAGTGTCTAGCTAGCACCTAAGACAGACAACAAATTTGTATTCATATTTTATTGCTTAGATCAAAATAAACCCTAGATGAATGTAAGAAGGAAATTTTAAAAACTCAACCTTAAAAAATACTAGAAAAGTGGGTGAGTTTCGACCACACCTTGTATGATGAGTGAATAGATGCAGTAAAAGGGTGTGGATTAATAAAATGTGGTATATGTGTACCACGGAGTTCTCAGCCACAAAAAATGATGGTGATCTAGCACCTCTGGAACCCATTCTACTAAGTAAAGTAACACAAGAATGGAAAAACAAGCTCCACATGTACTCACCATCAAATTGGTATTGACTGATCAACGCATAAGTGCACATACAGTAGTAACATTCATCGGGTGTTGGGCAGGTGGCGGGGGGAGGAGGGGATGGGTATATTCACACCTAATGGGTGCGGTGTGCACACTGTCTGGGTCATGGACACACTTGAAGCTCTGACTCCGGCAGGGCAAAGGCAATATATGTAACCTAAACATTTGTACCCCCATAATATGTTGAAATAAAAAAATATGGAAATTTATGAACCTCAGGGTTGAGGGAGGTTTTAAGGCAAAATCAAAGCTCAAATACTGACAAATGTTATATTAGACTACATGAGAAATTAAAATTTACTGCATGGCAAAAATAAATGCCAGAAATAAAGTTAAAAAATAATAAACTAAGAAGGCATTTATAACATATATCACACAGAAAGGGCCGATATCATTAAAACATAAAGAGCTCTTACAAATCAGCAAAAACACAAACAATCCAGTAGAAAAATGGGCAAAAGATATGAAGAAATACTTTAAAATATATAAAAAGAAACTCAACCTTGCTTATTAAAGAATAGAATGAAAACAAAAAGGAATACTATCTTCAATGATTAGATCATCAAAGAAATTTTTAATTTGGTGAGTGTTGGCAAAAGTATGGAGAAATCCATTATTATATGCTGCTGGTTGACACATTCTTTAATATGACTTCTATGAAGACAAATGTAACAATACTGTGTTATCAAAACTTAGAAAGCCTATATCCTTTAACTTGGCATTCTCCTACAGGAGGCCATCCTATGAACAGACACTTATGGGGAGGGGACTCATTGCAAGAATCTGTACTGGGGCATTGTTGGGAGTGGCCCAGACTAGAAATCATCTCATGTCCATCAACACCTACCTGGTCAAGCAAATGATGTGTATTCAATGAAATATCATGCAACTTTTTAGTGAAAGAGAAAGGCTCACTTTTCTTTAATGTTTCTCTGTATGTTGATGGGCTTTGCTCTAATGACTCACGTGCATGCATCTCATTAAAAATAAATGCAACAATAATGCATTATTGGTTTTTTTATGGAAAAAAATCCAACTAACAAGGTAACCAGCAGAAATATCTCATACCCATCATCTTCAATTAAGCACATCTCAGGACTATGAACATTATTGTCCTTAATTAGCACTTGCCTATTTCCCATCTGCCCACTAGACAACCTTAATGCATTATGGAATGGATTGTAAATATGCACTCGTTATCTTCAAGGGTCTATTTTGCATCCTTTATTCTGTGTTTTCCACAAAAACCTACATTTGCTAAATACCCACCATGCACCAGCCCTTGCTAGATACATGATGCTAACATTAAGGGGAAACTTGTTAAAGTCTAATCGGCAATAGTTCCTCAATTTGAGCAAAAAATTCTCCAATAATGAAGTAATAAACAGGATTTCCTTGGGGAAATATTTTTGCACATCTCCATTTCCAAAGTTGGAAATAATAATGTCATAATAATTTTAATAACTAAAATAATTTAATAATTATTTTAATAATTAAAATAACAATATTTCAAATATAATAATAACTATAATAATTCTAAAGAGTTAGAAGTCACGAAACAACAAAATAGAGTGCTGTATTTTGCTTTGGAGCTAATTATTTGCTCCAAATCTTTTTCTAAGGTTTAGATGGGCTATTTTTTTGTTTTATTTCTTTTTCTTTTTCTTTTTTCTAGAAAGAGCAGCTAAGCACAACTAGGTCAAGATGGTTAAAAATAAAATCGTTTTTAGCCACTTAGCCAGAAAATATGTTGAAAGTGAATTGTCTACTGTGAAAAAAAGACTGTGTAATACTGTGATTTTTTTAAAGTACATGGCATTTTGAATTTTATTTCCTGGAACAAAATCCAGGTGGAGGAAAGTCTTTACTGGCTTACTTTTTACATCACTCTGTTTTGACTTGTCTGCTTTTAAAATACTGTCACTTTATTAATGCAGAAACACCTAAGTGTGGATTATCTTAATGTGAATCCCTGTTAGAGTAACTCGATAGAAATTATTCATCAAAAAGGAATTAATCAAAAAATAATGACAATCAATATCTCTTGTAAACCGCATTATCATTCCATTATTTTTATAAAAGGAGTTAAATTTCTAAAAAGAATTGAAGAAAATATATTTTTTGAAAAATGATGAAATTCTCAACCTATAAGACTCCAGATCATGTAGTTCTTTGTGGCTGTGCCCTTGGAGATGTGAGCTTCTAGATACATTTTTCAATAAAAAATGTAATTAGGAAACAACATGAAATCATTATGTATTTGAGCTGACTGGAAGCAATTCTTTGTTCATTTTCTCTCTTTCACTCTGGGATATTAACCTTGAGACTATTTCCCAGCAGATCACAGTCATTACTTTCGTATAGAAGGCCAATTCAGCTGAGCCGCGCGGCTCTGTTCTATATTTATCACCCACGAGATGCAGCGCTGGGTGGAGCTGGGGTGTTTAGGGGGAATCAAGTGCTGTCGAGTCTGGTTAAGGGGAGACACCGCTGCCCTGTCGCCGGAGCAGCACCACAGCTCACGCGTCCCTCCTGCACTTTGTCGTTCAAAAACTCAAACAGGAAAGGCAAAAAACGGGGGTGAAGGGGAAGAGCATATGAAACTTCCAGTGGGACAAAAAGACCATGACACCTTCAGGGAATGCCAGCCCACCTGACAAGTCGTTCAAGTGGACAAGATCACGGGAGTGGGGGCTGGGGAGAAACGGAGGGGAAGGTGGTCGGAGGCCGTCACTGCACAGGACTTTGGACTCTGGGATAGACTAGTGTTATCAGAGTCAGATTTTTAAAACACACTGAAAGGCACTAAAAGACTCCAAACAAATAGTAAACAAGTCAATCACAATCACAATGAATCATGCTACAGTACAAAATTACCTCCTTGCCATCAGTCACATCTATACTTATCCTGATACACTGAAAATTTCCGTGACTGCTGTCATCAGTAAATAGATGCTGTGATGCCCTGAGAATGTCTGGTCACATATCCAAGATTTCTCCTGTGTCCTAGCAAGTGCATGACCCATGCTCTCGACAGCCTATGGCTGACCTAGCTCAAGACTGCCTGGGTAGCATCTCTTTTCAGACGTGCGCCATCCAAACATCAGCCTTCTCTGCCTTTGAGGTCTGTCTGGCTCTAGCCAGCAGGTGTGCTCGGGTGTGTTTCCAAGGCTGTCCCTGCCGGCTGGTCCTCCTCTTGGCACACACCTCCATCTTCTGGCTCTCGGCTCCAGGCTACAGAACCATCGCACACATTGGTTCCTCAACACACTGTGGAGGAGCAAACGTCAGGGCCCACAACCACCTTTCCTTCATTGCCTCCGTGGCACTACTATAGGCCTACCAGGAATCTTTGCTCACTGCTGTTGTGTCTGCCTCCGGGAGAGGACGGTTCCCGTGCGACCCACAGGAGCTGTACAACCTCACCCACCAGGTGGTCCAAGGACACAGAAATCCCCATTAAGATGGTTCCCCAGGTAGTTGGTTCAGTGGTATCCTCCAGAATAACATGCCCAAGTCCTAAGACAGAAGCAGAGATTGGCATGATGCAGCCACAAGCCAAGGAATGCCAGCAGCTATCAGAGGTGGGAGAGGCAAGGAAGTGTCATTCCCTAATGTCTTTGGAGAGAGCTTCCATTTAATATGTGTTCAAAAAGATAGTTTGATCTTCTCTAAAAAAGGTCAACTTGACAGGCTCTTTTGTTTGTTTTTGCTTGTTTGGTTTTAGATACAATCAAGTCAATACAAAGAAGTCCATGTGTCACTGGGGAAGACATGGCAGTATTTTTCTCTTTGCTTTCTACCAAGCCCCCCCAAAGAAGTGATCAGCCGGGTACTGCTCTTTAAGGGATAAAGGCCTGTAATTCCACCAGTGAGACACTGGACTCGCATTAGCAGGTCCTACGGCAATGAATTTAGGTGATGAAACCATCCTCACGTGCCTGAGCAGTGTCTGCAGACGTCCCTCCTCTTTAAAACCCACAGCTTGCTTGTTTGCTTTGCTGGCTTCTCATCTTTCCATCTGGCCTAACACGTAGGGAAGTGATAATGTTTCTTTTTGCACTTTACATTGCAGGTCTGGCTTCCTATAAAATACATTCTTTTTCAAATATTTTCCTTCTGCATTTATCATCTCAACAATTCTATAACTACTGGCAGATGATAAACTGCCACTCTATGTGTTTCTAAGTGTTTATGTAATTTTTTGAAAAATCAACTTACAATATCTATAGAACATAATATTCATGATGTATCATCTCTTTTGAACTTATCCAGAACAATATTTTTAAAAATATCAATTATTCAGTTCACCCACCGGTTTCACTTAGTAGCTTCTCATTGCACGTAGAAGAAGAAGAAAGGCTGAACATCAGAGCTCTAAACACCCATCCTAACGTTTTGCAGAGAGAACTGCAAAGGTAACCAAAGATACTAGAAGAACAGACACAGTAGAAAGAGGAGCAGAAATTAGTAAAATAGAAAGCATATATACAATAGACCTGACCAACAAAGACAAAAGTTACTTCCTTAAAAAGAATAATAAAATTGATAAACCCATGGAAAAACATGAGAAAAAAAGAAAGAGAAAAATGTAAGAAAAGAGAGAAGACATAGACTACTCATACACAAGTATCAGAAATGAGAAAGGGCAATTTGCTACAGATTGACAAACGTTAATAAAGATCACAGGAGTATATTATGAACAGTTTTAGTATATTTAAAATTTGGACAAGACAGACATGTTCATTTACCAAGATCCGTCAAAATGTTCATTCTTCTTCCATCATTAATGCTGTTCACAGGTGTTTATATTAAGGAAATGATCAGTTAAGCTGTGCACAAATACTTGTCTTCAAAGATGTTCATCAAATTGTTTTACAAATCAATAAAATGAAAGAAACAACCTAATTATCAAAAATAGTTGATTGGTGACATTGATCAATTGGTGACTGTCAGTTTTTGTTGCGTAACAAGCCATTCCAAAACTTATTGGCTTAAAATAATAATCATTTCTTCTGCAGGTTGATAATTTGGGCTGGGCTCTGTGTGGCAGTTCTGCCATCCTCGGGATTTGGCTTCCTCAGCTGTTTTTCTTGTCACATCTTGTGACTTCGCCAGGGGGACTGGACTGGCTAGAGCTTCTCTCCACATGGTCTTTACCCTCCCCCTGCAGGTTAGCTTAGGCACCAAAAAGTGAGAATGGAAATGTGAAAAAACAAAAAAAGAAACATGCAAAGGCTCTGGAGGCCCAGCCCCAGAACTCACGAACTATCACTCCAACCAAATTTTATTGTCCAAAGCAAGTCACAACCCAGCCCAGATTCGAGAGTGAGAGGACAGACTCTAGCTCTTCATGAGAAACGTCCATATTTGCCCTCTCCCGCAGGGAGATTCTCCAGCACGGCTTCTGGATCCCCACTGCTAGGATACTCGGAAGCCATGACAAATAGTGTCTGTGTAGTCATGCTATGAAAAAGCTTGTGGGATGTGAGATCGAGCTGGCTGTGACATCTGTCACGCCATTGAGCAGATCGGCTGATCTGGCTGGCTAGGTGGGTGTCCCCTTCCTCCCTCACGGCTCCACGTGCATCCCTCCAGGAGCTGCACACTGGGTTGAAGAGGGCGATCTTCCCTGGTGGAGGAGGACCGTCCTTTGGTCAACGGTATATTAGCAGCTCTGCTCCCCTGCTGGAACCTCCAAACAAGCTCAAAGGGTCCATTTGTAGGAGAACGCAGGGTGGTCAAACTGCCAAGACTCCAGACACATCCCAGCGAGGCACTGCGTGTGGCAGTCTGCCTTTCTTAAAAAAAAAAAAAAAAAAAAAAAAAGCTTATGGAAATGTGGAAATGTTAAATGAACAAAACAGGTGAGGTGAGAGACATATGGCTTGATTTAATCATTCCACAATGTATATGTATCAAAACAAAACATTGTACTTTATGAATATACACAATTATTACTTGTCAATTAATAGGATAAATTTTGAAAAGTCAGGATACAAATTTGAGTATGCAACAGGATGGAAAGTATATTAAAAACAACCCCTTGTAACAAATGCAGGAAATACTACAGTTGAAATTAGTAGTGATTGTATGCTTAGTGACAGGACTATGGAAGATATTTCTGTTCCTATTTTACATGTTGTATGATAAAAGTTCTAATATATATGTGAACACGTATTTATGTGTATTTGTACAAACACACATAGAAAACACATTTCAGCTTGCACTATCTCTAGGTGGAGATGTTATATATATATATATATATATACACATATGTATATACATACACACACACACATATATATATGTATGTATATAGTGGCAGAGTAGGGGTAGAGACATTTTCCAAACACATTACAGCTGCCTCACTATTTACAAAAGCTGTCATTTGCCCCTGATTAGGAAGGGAAAAACACTAAATGTTTTGATATATATGAAAACGTAACTGCTTTCATATAGTGTGTCACAAAATCATTTTAAAAGTTACAGGCATCATCGCATTCTAATGTTTATAGCAGCACAATTCACAATCACAAAGGTGTGGAAACAACCCAAGTGTCCATCAATCCATGAGTGGATTAATAAAATGTGGTATATGTATACCATGGAGTACTACTCAGCCATAAAAATAAATGGTGATCTACTATCTTTTGTAACACCCTGGATGGAACTGGAGACCATTCTTCTTAGTGAAGTATTGTAAGAATGGAAAAAAAAAACACCACATGTACTCAATATCAACTTGGAACTAATTGATCAACACTTATGTGCACCTATGGAAATAAAAGTCAACAGAAATCAAGTAGCTGGTGTGGGGATGAGGGATGGGTAAATTCACACCTGACGGGTACAGTGCACCTGACTGGGTGAAAGGCACACTTATAACTATGACTCAAACGGCACAAAAGCAAATTATGTAACCAAAACATGTGTACCCCATAAAACTCTGAAATAAAGTGGGGGAGGGGACGGGTGTTTACCTACATGATGAGTGCGATGTGCACTGTTGGGGGAATGGACACCCTTGAGGCTCAGTCTCGGGGGGTTGGGAGGGGCATGGGCAATATACTTAACCAGAACGGTTGTACCCCCATAATAAGCTATAATAAATAAAAAAAAAAGCAGATAGAAAGTGATCTATCAAATTTTATGTTTTTAAAGAATAGTTTCAGGAATATTTAGTGAAATGAGAGCAAGATCATGATGCAATGTTACATTATAAAAGCTATGAAGCTATAAAATTTTTATAGGTACAATATAATAAAAATAAAAGATAAAATATATGTGTAAGAACAATGCACTCTAAACATTAAAATGCTACGATTTGAAAAAACAAAGTTACAGGCATCATTAAAAGGGCACATATAATTAAAATATACAGCAAGAAATAGAGAACAGTGGGATTTAATGCAAACAGCATGGATGCTTTTCCGATGGACTTAATGTTCTAAATATATGTGTGGTTGAATTCTTTCTCAGGGAGCACAGAGCAACAAATGAGAGCCCACGACACCCGGTAACATTGTAGTAGGCCAGTATAACAGCAGAGAGCATGAGTTAATGTCTGGGGACACTGAAAGCCAAAAAGGATCCTGTGGATGGTGCTCATTCAAGCTCATTCATCCCAGACAGAGCCTAATAGTGAAAAAAATGGATTGTTTATAGAAAAGGAAGTCTCCAATCAGTCCTGCAGTTTATGATGAAAATGTTCAAAACAAATGTATTACAGACAGGAAAACAGCCAAAAACCCATCAAGAATTAATTATTAATTAATTTGATAATTGTCTTCTTACTGTGTCCCCACATGGCAGAAGAAGCAAGGGACATCTCTGAGCCTCTCTCATCAGGGCACTAATCCCATTCATGGGGGCCCCACCCTCATGACCTAATCACCCCCACAAAAGTCCCATTTCCAAATAGCATCACCCTGGGGATTAGGATTGTGACATGTGAATTAGGGGAGTGGAACAGAAACATTCACTCCACCACAGATTATATCGTGAAGATACAGCCAACACACTTAGCTGACAGACTTAACGTGGGGTATGAAACTAACCAGCCAAAGATTTTGGCTTTAGCACCTGGGTGGAGTTCACTTACACTGTGATGAGCAGTAATAGCTTCTTGGGGGAAAAAAATCAAACATTTATGTCTAGCAGACTTCCAAGCTGAGATCACAAGTCAGCTGTTGGCTCTGTAAGCCCAAACTGTGGATCAGTAAGACAAGGTGGGGTGGGGGCTGGAGATAAAAATTTGGAAACCATCAGTATGTAAATAGGATTGAATAAAGCCATGTAAACAGTAGCTGTATGTATAGAGTAAATCATGAAAAACATGCAGCTAAATCTCGTTCATGGAGAGAAAACTATAACCATAAACAAGTAACTTCTCTCCAAACTTTCTATAAACTGGCTCCAATCCAAATCCCAAAGGCGTTTCTATGGAACAGGAGCCATTACTTCTGAAAAGGGTGTGCACTTATGTCAAGATGGTTTTGGGGCCAAGTAACAGACAATCCAAAGTAGTTTAGAGAAAATGATATTTTCTGGATTATTTATCGGACAGTTCAGTGATGGAACTGCTTTAGACTGATTTATTTCATTAGGTCAGGAGTCTTCATGCTTTGAGTTTCTGGGCTGTATTTTCCTCTAGATATTGTCGTCATCCTCAGCCTGGCTGTCTGAGCACAAACCTGATGTTGCTGTCCTAGCTTCATAGCAGAATGTGAGTGTGGTCCAAGGGAGTGAAGAACACCCCTGTGGGGTGGCTCTCTCTTAGATTTACGGAATCTCCGTCCTGGGACCTCCTGTAGTAAACCTCCTCGCACCCCTCCTTGGCCCGCACAGGACAGGTCCAAGCTTTCATCCACCCCGGGTGCTGGAATAATCAGATCCTGGAGTGGGACTGTTCTTGGGGAGCACGGGCTGCCCAGAGGGGAGGAGGCCTTGGATGGAAATTGGCATATGTTAGGGGGTATGAAGAGGCAATAGATACTGAGTGGGAAACCAGTAATTATGTCACTGTATTGAGAAGAAATGCATGCAAAGAGCAAAGAGATGTTTAAAGAGAAAGACAATGAAGAAAGATTTGTCCTCCCGAATAACAAAACAGCCTATACAACCACAGTCATAACAATGTGTGCCATTGGCACGGGACTGAACAAATACATCAGTGAAAGAGAACAGATCCCAAAACAGATCCAGATATATATGACAGTTCAGCACAAGAAGAACAGGGAATTTGAAACTAGTAGACAACAAATGGATTATTCAATTAATGGTACCATTGATTAGCTGTTCATTTGGGAAAAAATAAAATTAGAGCCCAGCTTCATAAAAGATACAAAAATAAACTCTAAATACAAATAAAGGGCTTATGATAACATACATGTGTTCATTCAAACAGAAATGAGAAAGTATTTTTATAAACTTTTGATGAGGGAAAGCATTTCTATGCAAATCACAAAACCCAGCAACCATAAAAGAAAAGGATGACAGATTTTAAGACATAAAAATTGAAAAAAAAATTGCATGACAAATGATGACATTCCAAATTTAAAAGACACCCTTGGAGAAAATATTTAAACACTATGGGCAATAAGTTATTAGTTATTTAACTAATATCTCAAACATAGAAACAAAGAACACTTACATATATAGAAGCCAAAGGCCTTCAAGCTAAGAGAAGTTTCTGCTCGTAGCTGACCCTATTTGAGAGGGCCTCTGGGGAATGCCCTCAGGTGACAGAAGCCCCCAGAAGGCCCGCAGACAATGACAGTGGGTGGAGGATGTGAAGGGCCCCCCCTCTGCCTCAAAGCGGCCCATTTTGTGGTGTCATCCAGAATCCCCCCACCAGGTCGGTCATGGCTAAATGTCCCGCCATGCTTCATCTTGTTCAGCTTCTTCCCATCTGGGTCCTGCTACCCTCATTGGCTCTCTGAAGAGCATGCCCTCAACAAGGCCACATACCTGAGTCCTGTGGCTTCCACCTGGGAAATCTCCCTGCCCCACTGCCTCCTTCCTCATCCTTCCTTCTTCAGAAAGAAGTTGCTCCAAAGAGAAGTCCCACTGACCCTCCAGACTAACACGGCCCCCTCTGTTACAAGCCCCCTAGCATCCTGAGCCTTGGAGGTGAGAGGGCCCCAGAAAACAGTGCTCTGTGCCAGCGTCTCCCATCAGAGGGGAGGCTGGGAGGGCGGGAGGCAGGGCAGGAGGGGCATCTCATAAAGGATCCAGGTACACTCCTTTCAAATTGATTCAGAAATGTCATTGCTTTAAAATAGGATTTATTGTTGCTTATCTATTTCAGTGAAGACTGTGTTGCTTTCATCATAAGGCCTTGGCTTCACAGCTAAATGTGTTTGAATTAAAAAGTTATATAGTTAAATGCACATTTAGACCTGCTAGAAAAAAGTCAGAAATCATCTTTTTCAATTCTCACTTCATAGGTAAAAGCTGAGATCTGGTAGAATTTACATCAAATTTAAATTTTACTGAGCCCTGGAACTTAAGCTCACTATCCCCAGGACAGAAGGGAAGCAATCCCATTACTGGGAATTTATCTGAAGGAAAAGAAGTCATTTTATCAAAAAGACAACACAACTTGAATGTTTATTGCAGCACAATTCACAATTGCAAATATGTGGAATCAACTCAAGTACCCATCCGTTCCTGAGTAGATTAACAAAATGTTGTATATGTACACCATGGAGTACTACTCAGCCATAGAAAGGGTAAATTAATGTCTTTTGCAACAATTTGGAAGGAACTAGCGACCATTATTCTAAGTGAAGTATCTAAAGAATGGAAAAATAAACACCACACGTACTAGCTATGAAATTGGAGCTAACCAATGAGCACACATGTGCACAGGGGGAAGTAAAACTCAGTGGAAATCAAGCAGAGGGGAGGGAAGAGGAGGCAATGGGCAAAACCTACCTAATGGGTACAATGAACACTATCTGGGTGATGGGCACACTTAGAGCCGTGACTCAAGCATTACAAAAGTGATCCATGTAACCAAAAACATTTGTACCCCATAATATTTTGAAATAAAAAGAATTTAAAAGAGTAGATTTCATGTTGTTTTCTTACCATAATAAATTTTGTTTTAAATTAATAAATCTTTCCAACAGTAATTTATCCCTGGTATATCATTGACTTAGAAAAATATTGCAAACACCAACTTTCAAAACTTTTTATAATAAGCTTTGCTATTTTATTTGCTACTTTAGGTAGTTTGGGGGTGTGTGCATGTGTATCCCATGTGCGAAATTACACTGAACAGATTTTAAGTTTCCCTTTCTTCCTCCTTGTGTCCTTTCCTCCCTCCCTCCCTTTCTTTCTTTCAATAAAGATGTGGAAGCACCTATTATACATTAGTCTCTGTTCTGCCCAGAGAATGCAGCTGTGATCAAAACACGGCAATCTCTGCTCCTCAAATCTCACAGGCAGACAAATAAATAACATGTGGAGTAGGTCAGTGGGACAGAGAAGCCATGGAGACACAAAGGCTATGACGGGGGCTTTAGCTTAAACTAACAGTGGCCATGAGAGGATTACTGCTTTTGCATGGAACAAGTGAAACCCCAATAGCTAATTTATAATATTGTCAAAGTTGAGTCAGAGCTGTCTTTCTGATTGTGAGTGTCTTAATTCACATCTGAACTGGGGAAAAAAAAAAAGAAAACTACTAATGAAAGGTCCCTTAGTAATATTTCCTCTTGATAATAAATCACGTGAAATGAAAGGAGGGTAAGAAAATCCCCAGAAAGTAGGGATAAAAATTACATAAACACTGAAAAAGATAGCCACCCAAATAAAAAAAGTCAAGAAAACCCCTTATTTATTTCTGAAAGGGACCAGACTGAAATCCAGATTTAATGAGAAGAAACCATTTAATTGATAAATCAAACTTTAAGATAAATTGAAAAAAAAAGCAAATGGACAAATTACAGAAAATATGACAGTTTCGAGAGGGAGAATAAACCATTTTCAAAACACTGAAGCAACTTCACAATTTGGAGAAGAGAGGCAGGAGCGGGGAAGAAGTGTAGACAGTCCTCTGGAAAACAGATCTAACAGCAAAGAAGCATCGATCCCCCACTGCGGGAAGTCGCTTCTGCTCTTAGGAATTTTCCTTGGCACTTAACTGGGCCACTAGATCTCAGTGACAGGAAGACGTGACTGGAATGAGCCAAGAAGCTGAGGGACTGCTGGTCGCTGACATGGAAAGTCCCTTGGACCAAATTGTCTCATCTCTTGTACGAAAATCTCTTTACATGCAGAGGCTGAGTTTTCCTGTGTTTGTTAAATGTTTTCTTGCAGTTTAGGAATTCACCCTCTGCACGCTGTTAATTAACTGCTCTTGTCTTACACAGTTGTAAGGATGTCACCATGGACTTGAATCAACCATTAAATTATCACAAGAATGAGAGTGATTTTTAAAACATATTGCTTGAGTGAAATCTCTTAAATTTAATGTCTCTTCAAATACCTGCATGATTTTGCATGAAGGAATTCTCCAAATCTCCAAAACAGTAGGTGACAAAATAGAGGCAGGAGGAAGGTTTACTGTTCAATAAATATTATGAAAATGATATTGCAAGCATATTGTTGTGGGATTGTGAAATACTTTTCAAACCACCAAAGACAAAAAGGGACTACGTGCATATATACGGTATATTAAATGATGTATGTAGTTGCTAACTATTGTGAGTTTCGTAGAGATCCAGAACTAAAACAAAACAATGATAAAGATGTATTTTAAAGACAGGCATTTCCATCTAGTTCCAAATAAATATTCCCTAGGCAATTTGTAGAGCCTTTATTTTTTGGAGCATCTTTATCTTCACAGCAAAATTGAGTGAAGGTGCAGAGCGTTCCCCAAGTCCCCTGGGCTCCTCCCATGTACAGCTTCCCCATTATCAACCTTCCCCACCAAAGTGGTGCATTTGTTACAATCAATGAACCTGCACTGAAACATCATTATCACCCAGGGGCTGTAGGTTACATTAGAGTTCACATTGGTGTCCACTCCATGGGTTGAGAAAAATGCACAGTGACGTATATCCACCACTATCATGCAGGGCAGTTTCACTGCTCTGAACATCCTCTGTGCTCTGCCTGTTCCCCACTCCCTCCCCACTGGCCCTTGGCACCCATTGATCTTTTTACTATCTCAGTAGTTTTCCCTTTTTCAGAAGGTCATATATTAATAGTTGTGTATTTGTCCATTCTAGCTGCTATGACAAAATACCATACCCTGGGTGGCTTATAAACAACAGAAATGTATTTCTCACAGTTCTGGAGGCTGGGAAATCCAAGATCAAGACACTCACAGACTTGGTGTCTGGTGTGGGCCCACTTCCTCACACCACTTCTTCTTCTACCCTCACATGCAGAGGGGTAAGAGAGCTTTCTGGGGTCTCTTTTATAAGGACACTCATCACATTCCTGAGAACTTGACCCTTATGATGTAATCACCTCCCAAAGGCCCTGCTCTTAATACCATCACCTTGGGAGTTAAGACTGTGACATACAAATTTCCAGGGGACACATTCATTACAGCAAGTTGGAATCATATACATAACATTTTCTGATTGCTTCTTTTACTTAGCAACATGAATTTAAGTTTCCTCCATGTATTTTTATGACTTGGATAGCTCATTTATTTTTAGGACTAAGTAATATTCCATTGTATGGATATACCACAGTCTATTTATCCATTCACCTACTGAAAGACATCTTGGTTGCTTCCAGGTTTGACAATCATGAATAAAGCTTGTGTAAACATGTGTGTGCAGGTTTTTCTGTGGACATGATTTTTCTACTCTTTTGGGTAAGACAATTATTTTTAAATGAGTATAACAGGAACTAACCTTCTTCACTGGCCTGTTGAGAGCATTGCATGAACCAGTGCATGTCCATATGCTAAACTCAGAGCCTGGTTTATAATAGGTGGTGAGAAAATGTTAGTTTAATGTGAATATTCATCATTCCTTCTCTTGTTAAGAAATGCCCCAGAAGTGTCTACTCCTTAGGGTCAGCATCTCTGGGAGGTCGTGCAGCCCTCCACACGTTTTCACATCTCTCCATGTCTCTCCTGCCTGTTTCCTCCATCCTCACTTAGCTGCTTTTGCACCTCCCAAATAAAATGTTTGCACTTTGTTCTTTGTTTCAGGTTTTGTCTTCCTAAGGGAACTGGCTGAAACACCATGTGCACCAGACTAGCAGTTGACACAGCCTGGGTCATGAAGAAAAGATTCAGTGGAATCTGGATATGGAAAGACGAGTCAGTAGGATTTGCCTTGGTTATCTCTGGCTTAGAAGTTTTTCAAGAACTCGTGGTCAAGAGAAATTGGATGTTACTGTGAAGGCAATATTGCAGATTATGTATGGATTGTTGCATAAAATCACAATTATATAGGTATTGCTATAAATATATAAGTGGACTCCATTCATTAAACACTCTGGTGCCCAGGTTGGGTACATAAATAGAATAATATAAAAATAGCCCAGCTGGGGATTGTCCTTGCCTGGGTGGGTTACACATCACGGTAGAAACTGTTAGGAAGCATGAAACCAAGCAAGGCAAAGCATTTCCATCCTAAATTCAGCACACTGAGCCTGTCAGCACTAGCATAGGAAATCACCTGGATTTGTGGTACAAACTGTTAGACGTTTTGTAGTTAGCTGGAAAATGGCTCTAAGTATCTTTTGTCTTCCTAGCAAAAGAGAACTGTGAGTCTATTGTCTTTGGTATAATAGTCTGATGCTATAGTTCTATAGAAAAACTCTTTTAGAGAGGAGGAAAGCTGTTGTATAGGTCAAAGATTATTCTCAAGAGATTATGAAGTATCAGGGAGTTACAGAGACAGAGAGAACTAATGCTCACCCTTCAGAAATGTGAAAATATGATGATAAAATCAAGTATAATCAGGAGGCTGATGAAATCAAGTTATCCACAAACCAAGAAAAATATTTTAACCACTTCTTTGTTAAAACTTTAATTTCTATTGTCTACCCATTGCCCCTATTACATTCTGAGGGAAATAAAAACAAAACTGGATATCACCTCTTCCTGTGTTAAAAAATATAAACAAAGAAAAATGAATTGCCAGGCAGTTTAAGCATATTTTTAGCAACTGTTTCATTAAATACATGTATGGCCCATTAATATACTTTACCACACAAAAAAAGTCACAACTACCGTCATTCTTTCTGCTGAAATGCAGATGAATCATAGTGAATCTGTTACATTCCTCTTTTCTAAATCAAGGGCATCCTATACAGGGATTTCTGCTGGAAGAGAGTGTTTGTCATTCTAGACATGTTTGTACAAAAGAAGGTAAGCACCAGGAAATTTACTCTAAAGAGAAAAAAAAAAAAAGAATCCAGTAACTAGAAGACTTTAAACTGTAACTACAGTAGTCTCTGAGTTAAGTTCATTCTTTTCGAAATGCCTGTATCATTTCACAGATCTTTCGCATTTAGTGTGTCACTGAAGTTGAAGAACTTGGAGGTAGCAGGTGGTAAGAGGCTGCTTACTGTATCCTTACAGTGATAAGGGTGTTTTCTCATTTTAGGCACTTATAGAGCCACAAAAGCAAAATGCTAATCAAATGGAGAATGGGAATTAGAATCTTAGAGAAACCACAGATTTATAGGATAGATAGATATAGACAAGGACTACCTAGATATGGAGACTTTAAGATCAAGTTACATAAAGCAGGGAAAGAGTATAAATTACCTTTCTCTCATCCTCATATATTGAAGACAGAGAATGAGAAACAGTAGAGGAGTCACAGGCGAACACAAAATCTGATGAGCCTCTGGGAAGCACTGCCCACGCTTCTTTCTCCCGGGCTCCTGCGTGCTCCCTCTAAATCAGGAATGCCATTTGTCTTTTTCTCTGTGCCTGTGGCCATTGCATATCAAAATTCCCCGAAGAGTCAGCCATTCCAGTTCTTCAGAACAGTGAATTCAGCTGGAACAAAATTATGAGTGTTAGCTCATATGCACAGTATATAAACGCAAACATTTTACTATTGCATCAGTTTCATTGATGTTTTAAAGATTAAATTCAAAACATTTAACATGAAAAGACCTATTCCAAAACTCTTGGTTAAAAGTAAGCAACATAATTCAAGGGTAATATTAAGAAAGATGGAAACTTTGGAGAGATTTTTCCAGTCTAAGATCTGGAATTTTTCCATTGCATTATTTTCATATCAGTTAAGGTCTTTCCAGAGTAAGAAATGTCCAGATTGTAACTAGACATCCTAATTCTTCTTTCTTTGCATTTTAATTCAGCTTTTTCTCTGGTAAAGAAAATGTAGCAGATCAATTTAGGACTCTTCACTCTGCATACATAAAACATAAAGTGTATTAAATTTTTATAAAAAAGAAACTCAAATATCCCTGGCAATAAAAATGATTCATTGACATCATAATCTTCTTAAAATCTAACCTGGAAAGGTCAGAGAAGAGGGGAAGAAAGGCAAGATGGGAAAAGCTTTTATTCCTGGAAAAAACTCTGAAATAGACAGTTAAAAAAAATTAAAATGACAAATTTTAAACAAATAGTTTTTATATTTGCTTTACAGTAGAAGTATCTTTAAATTCACAGCAGTGTTGAAGGACAAATTGTGTTCTGAAGAATTTTTCCTAAAAGCAATCAAGATAAATGCCAGATCCTTTGGAATGGCGAGAAAGATGATGTGCATTTAGTGAGGCTGTGCAGTCAGCTACAGAGGAAGGAATGACACACAGGAACTGAGGCCGCCTGCCAACAACAGCTGTAGGAGTGACCATCTTAGAAGGGGTGCTGTCAGCCTAAGTCAAGTCTCTCATGACTTACTGCATAATTGCAGCCCCAGCCAATGGTTTGATTATAATTTAATCAAAGCATCTGAGCCAGGATGGTGGCCATGGAAGTCAGGCTCCACTAAGGAGTGTGTGACAAGTGTCCTGCCAAATTAACTGTCCCCCAAAATGGATGGCACTGGACCATCTGGCCGACACTCAGCTGTCACTGCAGTTGGGATGTGAAGGAGAGACACAAGTGTGAAGGGCGTGCCTCCAGGGTGGATCCCCACATCCAGGTACAGAAGAATGAAACTGGACCCTTATCTCATACCATATGCAAAAACTAACTCAAAATGGATCAAAGACTTAAACATAAGGCCTGAAACTGTAAAACTACTAGAAGAAAACACAGAGGAAAAAAGGCCACAACATTGGTCTGGGCAATAATTTCTTGGATATGGCCCCCAAAGCACAGACTTTTGAAAATTGGTAACAGAAAAATGGGATTACATCAAGCTAAAAATCTTCTTCACAGCAAAGGAAATGATCAAGAGTGAAGGAACAACCTGCAGAATAAGGGAAAATATTTGCAAACCATACATCTGATAAGGATATATAAGGAACTCAAACAACTCAATAGCAAGAAAACAACCCAATTTAGAAATAGGTGAAGGTCCTGAAGAGACATTTCTCAAAAGAAGAAATACAAATGGTCAACAGGCATATGAAAAAAATGCTTAAAATCACCAACCATCAGAGAAATGCAAATCAAAACCACAGTGAGAGCTCACACAAGTTAGCACAAGTTAGAATGGTAATTATCAAAAAGACGAAAGATAAGTGTTGGTGAGGATGTGGAAAGAAGGGAAACCTCGTACGCTCTTAGCAGGGAAGTAGATTAGTACAACCTAATGGAAAACAGCATGTAGGTTCCTCAAAGAATTAAAAATAGAACTATCATATGCTTTAGCAATCTCACTACTGGGTATATTTCCAAAGGAATTGAAATCAGTAGGTGGAAGAGATATCTGCACTCTCATATTCATTTTAGCATTATTCACAATAGCTGAGATACAGAAACAACCTAAGTGTGAATCAACTGATGAATGAACAAAGAAAATGTGGTGTGTGTCCGTGTGTGTGTGTGTGTGTGTGTGTGTGTGTGTGTAAAATGGAATACTATCCAGCCTTAGAAAAGAGGGAAATCCTGTCATTTCTGACAACATGAATGAACCTAGAGGGCATTATGTTAAGGGAAATAAGCCAGGCACGGAAAGACAAATACTGCATAATCTCACTTACTTGTGGAATCTAAAAAAGTTGAACTCATAGAAGTAGAGAGGAAAATGGTGGTTACCAGGACCTGGGGGTGGGAAGGATATGTTGGTCAAAGAATATAAAATTTCATTTAGACAAGAGAAATATGTTCAAGAGATCTGTTGCACAATATTGTGACTATAGTTAATATTACAAAAATGTATTGCATTCTTGAAAATTGCTCAGCACACACACAAAAACATGATAAGTATGCAAGGTAAGATATATGTTAATTAGCTTGATTTAATCATTCCTCAATGTATACATATTTCAAAACAACATGTTGTACATGATAAATATGTACAATATGTTGTACATAATTTTAATTTGTCAATTTAAAAAACTTCACAAAATTTTGGTTGCTAAAATAAGTCTGTATCATTTTATTTCCAGGAAATATTGCATTTTGTTATCCTGGTGTCTTAAGTGCTTAAAATACGATCTTATAAGATTAAGAAGATAACTACCATCATCTATTAAAAATAAAAGGTGGCTTAGACATTGCCTAACCTAACCTTTTCTTCTTATCTGTAGGAATACTGCAACCAACTACATTGCAAGACGTGCCCATAGACTAGAAGCCAAATCTCTCCAGAGTCAGGATTAGGATTTAGAGCACAAATCTTCTAGATCCCAATCTACTGTTTTTCCACTCATGATATAAACTGCTAGATACAGAATATCAATTTGAAGCATTTTACTTTTAAAGGCCTTAGTCATGACTTATTAGTCTTAAAGAGAGAGAATATATGTAATATTTTTATAGAAACAAATAGAAAAGGTGTTTCAAAAATTCAAAGAATACAAGAGTGAAACTTTGAAAATATTATAAAATTAAATATAAAATTAGGTTTCATTTATCAGTAATGATTTACATACAGGACATTCTTCTCACAGATAGGTTAGGTGTTTATGACTTGTGCAGTAAAACAAATGTAAGAAAAAAATAATTATGATTTTAATTGCAAAACACTCTGTAGACTCAGGAGTAACAAGAAATAAAGGCACTAAATAAGAAACCAATGTGATAATTTGATATGCTAATAAGAATTTAGATGTTGATTTTATCAGTGGGAAACTTAGAGGAAGAAATACAACAACTGTATGAAGAATAGCTCTTAAATTTTTAGGATGTAAAATACAAAAGTGTTCAATTTCTTCATAAATAAGTATTTTATTATAGAATGTTGATTTTCTTTATTAAACATACTATAGCAATTTTTAGCATAAAATGTATGTGATGACTATTTTTTAAATGTATCTTTTACTATAGCTGAGAAAGCATTTAAACTTGCCTTCTTTTAAGTTTTATCTGCCATCATAAAAAGTAGACAGTGAACACCATTTAGATTAGTGAAGAAATAAAGGTTACCTTGGAAATGTAGCCTTTGCATAAAAACGTTCTTTTAAAAATCAAACTAAATGTGACTGAGTGGAAAATATGTGGTATAGGAAACTTGAATGTGTTTGATGATAGACTGGCCATATTAATATTTTAGGAAAATAATACCAGCATTCTTTATTATCAAGAATTATCAAAAGTTTCCAATACTGTCAAAATGAAATTATTTTCAAAGAAATTATTACACATCCCAGATAATTTAATAGAGAATAGAGAACAGAATTTATGTATCAATCATCTTTCTGTATCTATATATAAAGAAATACTGTTCTTTGCTTTAAATTACAGTGAAATTGTACAGAGGTTCAGTGAAAAAATCAATGTTCCTAAGTTGAAATAACTGAAAATTAATAATCATTCAGTCAGTTGTATAATTTTAAATAGGATAGCACCTGTATGTATTGCATGATACAATCAAACATTAAATTGAGCAACTATTCTGTGAGAAGTGAAACATGGGCATAAGAACTGAACATGTAAAATCTATAGTCAAGAGATAAATATGAACCGTGTTTTGTGTTAAAAAGAATTTTTAAAGCAGTATTACAGAAAAAAACTAAAATAGCTTAGGATTGAATTCAAATTATTTAAAAAAATTTCATGACTTGTGGGTAAGAGAAATGAGGAAAAGTGTGGCTTGGGCAAGTGGTAGAGAAGTACAGTTTAAAATATAGCTCTAAAATTATTAACAAGTAGCAAAACAGAATCATAGAGTAGACATTTAATAATAAGGGAGAATTAAAGAAGATCTTGATCAACACAGATTTATAAAATAAGTGCAAACTAGAAATGAAATTATGCATGAGTAGGAAACAAAATATTTTAATAGAGAAAATATACAGGCAATATACTTCTCCAATGAAACAATATACATAATCATTCTGCTTTCTTCACTTCATTTTATTTTTAAAAATTTTGATCTTGGTTATTAGGGCTTAACTTCCACTGTGAGGGTTAGCTTTATTCTTCCCTAAGCATAGAAAACATCTTTTATGGTTTACTGTCTGAACTAATGTGTAATAGGCAAGGATCACAAAAAAGAAGCTGAGACAAGGAAATAGTGCCAGATAAAACTATTAATAGTTACATTTTTGGTCTTTGTTTCTCCTGAGTGTGGTATCATTTTTAATCTGCACTTAGACTGCTTTTATAAAATTTGTAATAATGTTCTACTGGACAGAATTTAAGTTTCATACCTACAAAATACCTAATTCATGCTAAATGATAATTCACTAAGTAATAGTCACAAAAAACAATGCATTAGATTAAAAACTAATAACGTGGAGAAGGCTTGTGATAGTAATGATTCAGGCAAATTGATTGTGAAGAAACAATATATCAGTATCCTGGTGTGAACCCTCACTCTGATTTCAAATCTTCTATGAATGGATGAATCAGGAATGATGACTGATTTCTACAGTTTAGATCTGATCTCCCTAAAGGTCAAAAAAGAGATGATACATTTAGCTACCGTATACTACTGTGGTAAACCTATTTAATAAAAAATATAACCAATTCCTGAATTTGCTACAAAGTAGTTTCCAAACTTTTTGAGTACTTTAAATAATATACTATGACCACTTGTTTTCACTGAGCCGCAGATGTAGCAATTTAACCATGATTAACGTTTACTTTTTAAAAGTAGTTATGAAACAGAAAACTTAAAATATACATATAAAAGTAACATAGTTGAAGTATTATAATGTCACTCTATTAAACAAAAACATTGAATCATTTTACAATTAGAAACTTCTGCTGAGAGATCTTCATAAAATTTAGGATATTGGCCTTAAAGAAAATGTCCCTTGATTCAATAAGCACTTACTGAATGAATGAATGAATGAATGAACACACAATGGGGTGTAGATATATTTTTAACACACACTCAATGTAGCTGCAAAAGTGATATTAAATTTAAATATTTGGAACTTGATGAGATATTTACTTACAGCTCTTCAGCAACTAGGACTCCCAGTGAGTGGTCTAGAGAAAGCCCACCTCCTATTCCTCTCCCTAAGCCTACCCTCACCATCAGATCCTTACTGGACATTCTGCTAAGATAAATGAGCTATAATTCAGAGAAGTGTCATAACTACATTTCCGTATAGGGAATGGAGTAGGTACCATTCATAAAATTGTAGAAAGTCCCAAAGTAACCACTCTCCGAAGTGAAGAGATTCTGCAAAATGTGCCCTGACCAAGCCTGTTGTCAGCTTGAGCATGGAATTGGAACAATAAAGAACTGATGGGAACTTATGCATAAGAATTTGGAATTTTAAAACTAGCTTTGATTTGAATATTATAATTCTCTTAGAAATACTGCACCCTCCTTTTAGGGGATAAACCACTTAAATCCTTAGAAAGGGGGGCTTCCAAAAGGTATTATGACAGCAAAAATTGCTTTCTGGGAGAAAATGTCACAAGTTTGCTTTTTTTGTTTTTTTTTTTAATTTTGGAAATGAAGACACACCTTACCCTAGTTCTAGCCCTGTCAATCTTTTTTGCTTAGAGTGATAAAGTTATTTACTTTGATTTTGCATTAACTGGGTAGATTTTATCATCTAGTGTTTTACCTATTTGTTGAGAACATGACAGATACCGAATATTGCACTGGAGTAGTCAGGGCCCCACCATCTTCCCCCTTAACTTGCCCTCTTGTCCTCTGTTTGTCCTTGAAGTTATTCCCAGAATTGCCTTGGTGGTGAAGATTGTGCATCGATTTTTATGAACCCGATGTGTTCATCAAACCTGCAGATTCAGTTCTTTTTCCAGTTTAGAGATTTTTCAGGTACTTTTGACGTCTATTGTGTTTTCAACATCAAGGACAGCAATTAAGTGAGATAATTTTAGTCCATTATCCACATCTATTAGCTTCACTTATTATAGTAAAATATTTGTTTTGATTATCTGCACTTTGATAGTCTCTAATCATCTCAGATCTTCTTGGTGAATAATCTGGTTTTAGTGTGAGTTCCATTCTCATCCTCACTGTTTCAGTTTTATTTATTCGGTAAGAATATTTTATTCCTTAAGTGTGTTTCCTTGGGCATGCCCTCTCCCTTTTCATCTGATTCTCCTGTTTATTCCTCTTCTCTCTAAGCTATTATTTCTTTGAATGTATGTGTCATTAGCTTGTCACACAGCATGACACAATTGTGACAAGTTCTCTAATGCTCCTTGAATTTTGTTTTCTTATGACTTTCTCTGTCTTTTGTGTGGCGTGTTTCTTTCTCCCGTGTTTTGCGATGCAGTGTGACTGTGGAGTCCCCTGTGACCCTCCTTCATCCTGCTCACGGTTGGACGGCTGTGCCCACGCTCTCTGCTCTGATGCGATGCTGGTGATTTCTTGACTCTCGTGACTCTTTTCCTCTCTGATTAAGGACAGATTTGTTTTTCCATCTGGGCTTCAGTTTAAGGTCTGGGTATTAGGGTGCTGTTTGCCCTTTTTGTGGCCTAAGAGCATTGACAGGAGGAGGGTATGGCCAATACATTGGGGTCTCTTCTCTCAGCTTCACGTTGCTGGTTGTGCTAAATGCCCTGTGCCCAGCGGGGCTGAAGTGCAGCCTCAGAGCCCCGGACGTGCAACACGCAGGGGACCACGGCTTCCTGCTCTCCTTGCTCACTTACCCATCTCCCCAGTTTCTCCCCAGCATGCTTCCAATGCCCCTCAGTTAGGAGGGAAAAGACAAGGATGCCCCTTGGCGTGGACCTCCACAGATGTGGGGGAAATAGGAGGAAAAAAATCTCATGATTTGCTAAATCATCACGTTGGCTTTGGGGAATATAGTGGAGTTGGGAATGAGCTAAGCTATACTGTACTCGGAATCATTTTTTATTTTTTGGTTTTAACTTTGGGCTGTTCATGGAATTGGGTTATATCTACCTCTGTATTTGTTTGCTAAAAGTACTTTGGGTTTGGGCACCTGGTTTCTACTAAGCTTTTGCTCTTCAGATACAAGGGAGAGAAAGTCTGTAATATAATTTAATTTTTTTATTTCAATTTGCAAGTTTGTCTTTACAGCAAACCTCTAGTATTTTTATTTAAAAATATTTACACTTTATCTTGGATACCTTTTTATGGGTTTGCCTTTGTTTCTTTCTAAACCAGATGATTTCTTTTTGAGATCATAGTTAATAATATAACTGCCTTGGCTGACTTAAGTAAGTAACTTTGTTTTTACATTTCTTTTTTTATTAGTATAAATATAATAAATGTTCACTGTAAAGTTGTAAAGGAAATACAGGTGGTTTAGATGCAAAATTTTATTTTATATATGTTAAAAAAATAATTGAGCAGAAATAGAAGCCAAATGTGCCCCTGCTGTCCCTGCGGAAGCTCACCCACCCATCCCTGAAGAGCAGCCACTCCTCCATGCCCAAGTGTCAGCTAAGCTGCACTGTGCTCAGAAGTATTTTTCAGTTTTTGGTTTTAAGTTTGGGGTGTTTATGGAATTGGGTTATATCCATCCTTGTGAGCCTCAGCAACAGTGGAGAGAAATAGGACCCCCACCAGGAGCAAGTGGGGACTAGAACTCGCTGTGTAGGGCGAGGCCTTGTGTCTGGTGGCCTCTGGGTCACACTGACCTTTATATTCAGGTGCCCAGGTGTCTCTGCTGCTCTTCCAACCTGCCATACTCCTGCATCTTCTCCCCCACCCTGAAATGTCTGTCCCCAGCTCTCCCAGTAGCAGCTCCTTGGCCCCTTCCTGTCCTCATTGCACGGTTCCAATGGGGCACCTCTGCAGAACTCTGCCCGCCACCCCTGCTACAGACACACCCCTCAGGGTAATCTGCGTCACCCGGGCATCCTTCTCCTTGCCACACCTGTGAAAGTCTACAACTGCTGCTTCGTGGATGCATTTGCATGCGGGAGACCTGGCCTGCTTGTCCAGTGCTCCATTGTTAACATGAAGCAGAGTTTCCTCATTGGATGAATAAGGTGAATTTCTGAAGTGTCACTCAAGTCTGCAGGTCTGGCCCTCGGCCTCAGCTTCCTGCTTGGCATTCAAGTTCTCTTCCAGCATCTGAGGTCTGCCCCTGAGCCCACCTCTCACTGGGGACCTTCTCCATTTCCTGGCCCATGCTCCTACCTGGGATCCTGCTCACCCCACACACCTGGCCCAGCTAGCAGCTGTTCCTGCCGAGCCATCCCTACAGCTGTGCTGGCTTCTCAGTAACACCTTCAGATCCCCGGACCTCGCCAGGTCAGGTTGGACTCAGCGAGCCCATCAAGATAATGAGACGGTGACAAGCAAAGGACAGGTCACAGTGGCCCGCCACTCTGATTTTAGCTTGCTTCTAAAAGCATTTGTAACCACTCTGGGATGACGTGGACAATCTGAGCTTGACTTCTTGAAGGTTCTGTGTCCAGAGAGGAAAATGTTCGCACCTGCAGGTCGGCACCATGCATTGGTCCTTCTCTCTGCTTCACTCCAAATTCCCCAGCGCTGAAGGGATAGAGTTAGCCACTCTCCTACGGTGTGTTTCCCGATATATTTAGCGTAAGAAAGCTTTAGGAGCAAGGTATGAATTGTGTTTTTGTTCTAACCTGCAGCTCTTCTTGGCAGGAGAACTTTCTTGTTATCTGGAAGGAAACACTGATGGCTGCTTTGTTGCTGTTGTTGGGGGTGTTGTTAATCACACCTTTTGTGTCCAGGCACAGGACAGGCCTCCTGCCACTCAGACACAATTGCCGGAGGCAGCAGAGACCTTTGGTCTCTCAATGTCACAGTTGTCCCTGGGAAGAATCAGCCGGTCTGTCCTGCCGCAAAGAGTGACCTTCCACAGAGATGGGATCTGAGAATCTCATCTAATGCCGCAGCCGCAGCGGGGCAGGAATCCCTGCAGAAAATTCTCCATCTTTCCCTCCTCCCTCTGACAGGCAGTTTCCCCCAGTGGAGTCACATCCCGCAAATTGCTTCCAGGCAGGTTCACCTTGACTTCACAGGACTCAAACGGGGAGGAAAGGGGGAGGGGATTGCCTTGCTTCTCTGCTGTCACCAAGAGATCAGAGGAAATTATTTTAAGCTCACATGTTTCAGTGCTGGTCAGACTGCTCACCTGCTAGCAGGAAATAGGCTGCAGAGGGACAGTTTGGGTGGAAATGTTGGATCAGACACAGAAACAGTGGTCAGGCTTGAGTGACACCAGCCCTTGCTCTCCGTGCCTGCAAAGCCAGGTCACCTTTGCTGTTCTATTTACAAAACTCACCCCTGGCAGAAGTCACTTTGGTACCTGCTGTAAGTTGGGAATTGATAACCATTGTTGCCTCTCTAAGCAATCAGGAAAGTCTCCTTTTTATAGCTTCTAGACAGTGGGGGTGGGGGATGCTGGCAGCAGGTGGAGAGGCACAGCTCCGGTGGGCCTGCTGGAATCAGGGCTTGTTCGGGCAGGTCAGCAGTGCAGCAAGGAGCCGGCATCACGTGTCTGGTCCCAGGCCAGGGGCCAGGATCAGGAGAGAAGTACAACTGAGGGGCTTCCCTGAGGGAGTGCACCAGCCAGCAGGCAAAGGCTGTTCGAAGGCAACTGTGAGTGATGAACAAGGAATTTTAGTCTAAAAAGTTCTGTTTGCATCAAAGGAAAACTGAATGTTGAATTTCTGTCTCACTGTACTTAGAATGTTTTATATTGTTGCTGTGAAATCTATCTCTTACTACTCAGAATATTATTTTAAACATCCATAACCCAAGAAAATTCAACAAGAGCTATTGAAATTGTCAACTCTGTTATAAAATAGAATTTTTAGTTACTTGGTCATTAATAAATAGATTTTTAGCAATTGGTAACCTGAGCAATAAAAAGTTAAAATAAATAAATTATGGTCTAACCAACTAAAGAAGAAAATAAAGGAGCTAGAGCATTCATTTACCTATTTATAATTATTTTCACTAGAGACTAATTTCCATGGTCAGATTTTTTTCATTGGATTTAAGTGGAATCTCATTCAGTTTCCACTAGTTTTTTACAGGCATTCATTTTTGTGTGTGTGTATCTGTGTATGTGTGTATTATATATGTAATGTGTGTATTATTTATATGTAAGTGTATAGGTTTGCACATGTGTGTATGCATGTGTGCCTGCATGTGTATGTGTATAGTGTATATATGTGTATATGAATGTGTGTGCATGTCTGTGTACATTTTTGTGCATATGCATATGTGTGGGTGTGTGTGCATGTGTATGAGTGTATGTGTTAATGTGTGTTAAGGTGTGTAGGTGTGTGTGTGCAGATCTTTGCAATCTGATCCCATGTGTGACCACTACCATCAAGACACAGAGCAGTACATCACCACGAAGGCACTCCCTAGTGCTACCCTTATAGAGTTGCACCAACCCCCACATCCTCCCTCTCCCCTGGCAACCACTGAGTGGTCTCCTGCTCAGATTTAATTTTAACCTGCTGTCTGGCCCATCACCCTGGCTTGGATCTTGTTGTTGAAGAGGCTCAGCCAGAGTTTGCTTGGCGTCCAGATGAATTAAACATTCAGGAAAAATCAAAGTGGGACACAGTGACCTTCTAGCAAACTAAACAAGGTAATTCATTTACTTTGTTATTCTTTTCTTTTTTTCTAAAAGAATAAATTTTGGTTGCTCCTTTCTGAAGTTCAGAAGGTAGAAGCTCTTCAAGGAAAATGTAAAAAAAAAAAAAAAAAAGGTCAATTTGTAGCAATAAATAACAGTACAACTTCATTTAAATTACAAACAAATCTATTCCCCAATAATTTAGCAAAATATCCATCTTAGGAATAACGAAAAAATTTGGTTCTGGTAACTTAACAAGAGTTTCGTGATGTCATAATTCTACAAGTTGTTAGAAAAAACTCTAAAGCCTGGTCTGAACTTCAAGTCATTTTTATCAAAATCACTTCTTACCATTTTCAGATAATTACACAAGAAGTTCCCAAGGGAAATTTCAGCATTCATAGACCAAAGAACCATGACATGAAATGTCTGGGTATTTGTAATTAAATGGATAGTTTTTCAGATGTTTTCACTCAACTGTTTGGCCAGCTTACATTTCTAAAATATAGTTATTTTTATATATATTTAGGTGGTGGTTATATGCATATTATATACATATACAACATAATATACAACATTATTATCTATTTATATTGATGTTATATAACTATATAATATACATATATTTAAATATATATAATTATTAAATTATTATGTAGTACAAATGTCTATGTTTTATTCCATATTATATAATACAAATGTGTAATACAAGTCATTATTCTGTATAACAAAAATATATATTATAATGTGTAGTATTTGTTATATATGATTATTTTTATATATAACACAAGTCAGCAACACATGAGTATGAGGACATGGCCCAACATTTACATTTTGCATTTAACATGTGAAAAGGATATTTAGGGAATTAGCTTTGCAAAGCAACAGGGAGATGGTTTTAATACTTCACAATGAACGCAGAGGGTTCTCCCACAGGGTCCTGAGTATCTGACTCTTGGATTAACACGTATTCATTCTGCTTTTTGATTGTAAGCTCTGTTGGGGCCAAGTCTTATTGATTTTTGAATTCAAATAATGCCTAATCATAGTGTCTATTAAGTGTGTAACACTGGGGCAAGTTACACAAATAATTGTTAAAATATTTCTACTAAAATGAAAAACAAAATTCAATCTAAAGATTGCTTTCTTCTCACTGCAAAGTTCTATAGCTTCCTTTAACTTTTTCTAACAGTGCAGTGTTCATGGGGTGGTGACAAGTTTAACTGTGCGGTTTGTCACTGTCCTTGGTGCTGACCACAGCTCATTCTTCTGGTCCAAAGGCTAATACTTAGCAAACACATTTTATTTACACACATTTTCTAACAGAAACTGTTGTTCTTTGCAGCTGCCCTGGACCTGTAGCCAAGAGCTACTGTGTCGCTGATGTTAAACATTTGATTCAGCCTGACTGCTAACATGCCTTTTTACTTGTTTTCCAACATTTTATTTTGAAAATATTTGAACATAAAAGCAAATAGCCATACAACCACCACCTAAATTCTATTTTTTACTGTTTTTTAATCACATTTGCCTCATCACATGTTTATCCATATATCTATCCCTCTCTCCATCTACCGATCTAGCCTAATTCTTATGCATCACAAATCAAATTGTTGGTGTTGGTTCATGTCATGCCTAAACCCTTTAGCATGCACTTCATCAACCAGTGTTTCATAATCCTCTATAGTTATTTCTATTAGAAGGCCTTGTTTAAAAAAAATCTTTCCCCCAATAATTTGACATCCTGCTAAGACTATTACAGGTAAACCCCATCCACTATTACTGTGGATGCGTGTTGCTTGGTGAGATATCTGGCTGTAGTTTCAGAAAAATAGGCTGATGTCACCCTGGATTCAGGGACATGGGCACCTTTTATTTACCTTCCTGAGAGGGAATTCAGGAACACTCCTTCCCTGGAGTTTCTTTGTGAGGTCAGCCAGTGTGAGGCTGTCCTGGGGCCACTCCTAGGGGCCACGGCTCCCCTCTTTACCTGGACCACAGTCTGGGGAGCTTCTAGAAGGAGTTCCATCCCTGCTTTCTGCCCCAACATGCCTTCTCTCCACTGAAAAGAGGACTCTGAACAAAAGCACCTTCTACCCTACGCCGAGCCCACACTCTTCTTTAAGTGTCACTGGTGTGTTTCCTTGTGCATCTCCCTCTGGTGTGTACCACTCAAAGTTCTCTATGAATGATTTTCTATAGGAGTGTTTTGTTAATTTGAGATTACAGGGTACAAATGAAAAGCGTGTGATTCCTTCTGGGCTATAACAGAAACTGACCTTCTGGCGAGCTGCACCTGGGTTGGAAAAAGAGACCCGTCTTCCAAGGACACACATGTCCCCAGGCCATATGTTTAGGATCTTTCCAGATCTTATACAGAGATTTACCGAGTTCCATAGCTTCCTCTAACTTTTTCTAACATCACATAAAACATTTCATTTAATAAAGTTCTTAGCCAATCCCCTTATGTATTAAACTGCTTAGACATCTCAAAGAGAGTCTAAAGATTACTTCGTATAAAAAAGATTATTTTAATAACAGCAATACTGTGTAAGTGCTCAAATGTGATGAATACTAAGTGTCTTATGGATATTAACCTACGTAATCCTTTCAGCAACCCTATGAACTGAGGACTCCTGTCATCAATATTTTACAGCTGAGGAAACCAAGGCCAAGATAAAGGGAGTAATTGACTCACCCAGAGACACAGTGCCAGAGAGGGGCCAAGCTGGGACTTGAAACTGGGTCATCTTGCTCCAGTTTGCTCTTAACCCATCACGCTGCCTCTGAACCTGGGCCACAGGGAGGGCACCTTTCCTAAGACAGGAGGCTTCAAGTGTATTGTGACTAATCCTTTTTCTCAACTAGCTCTAGTATAATAGAGTCAGACTCCATTTCTGAGGTTTGACAGCTGACAACTCTCTGGGACTCAGCCTCCCTTTCCTCTCTGCCCCAGGTCTGGACTGGCCCACAGGAGGCCTGCATGAACCCCGTTGGCACTGGTGGAAAATTTAAACCTCCATGCATGGCACCTTTGCCCCAGTCCTGCCCCCAAACCACTAACAAGGCCAAAGACACTCCTTGGGCTTTACCCCCACCAGCCGGACTGGCTCGTGCCTGCCTAGGCGTCCCCAGGAGTTCCTTGTGTGACCAAGAAGCTTTCTCTCAAATTCACTCCATGTGTAAAGAAAGTGTCATAAGCCTCAACATCCAAACCAAATATTTTTTAGGGGACCATATCAATTCCTTTGAAATGTCCACAAAACATTTAAAGAATTTTGATTTGGCCTAACTTTTAGGTCCTTATTGTTCACATTATCCCTTATAATTATGCAAAAAATAATTAATTAAGATGGATTAAGATAAAGTCACAAAATTTTATTCTCCCAAGACTGCTCTTTATTACAGTTTTCTCCAAACAGCTTTTTATGACTCCATTGTTTCAAATCCTATGTCCCTGTATATCCCTTGATCTCTTTATTACATTTTTATCTGCTGATTGCTGTAATACCCCTGGTGCAAAAGCAGGAGCTACTCAGCAATCACAGCTTGCCTTGACCCACTTGGGTGTCACCTGCCCCCAGAAAGACAAAGTTCACATGCTGGTGGCCTTACAAGTGGAGAACACCTGCAACTTTATGCTAAAATACTTTGTAATGCACATAGAATGACACTGGTTTCTAAAACAAATTGTAAGAAATACATCATGGGAAATCTCTAATCTCATTAAATTCCTTTATTTGCGGTTTCATTAAGTAACATCTGTCTCTCTCCAACTTGAAACTCTCCCAGAACTGCAGCCTTGTATATTCTGCTGCCTACTCTGCATTTACATTTGGATATTGAGACAAAGCTTACTGATTGTCCTGCAAAAATCCACAGCAAATAGCCACGCCCCAAGTTCTAGCTGGGCACAGGGCCACCCACTGGAGAAAACATCCAGCGTCCCTTGCAGGTAGCTGGTGTGGCTGGTGGGATTCAAGTGGGTGGCATGGACTTTGCCTGCTACTTCCCTTGCCCCTTCCCATAGCCACAACAAATGTGGGTAAGAGAAGAACCTAACACCCCAGAGGATGGTGGGGCAGCAGAGAAGAAGGTACTCGGTCCCTGGACTAGCTCACGGAGCACAGCTGCCCACCTTGCACTGCCAACCTGTCCCTAGGACCACCCAAGCTACCTCTGGACTGTTGTTCAGGAGGCAGAAATCACTCAGAGCTCCTCCTCCTTTGGGCTGCCCACCTCAACAGTATCTATATGCACCTGGTGGCTCAAGCCAAAAATTGGTGAAGTCATCCTTGCTTCATTTGGTCAAATTACTCACTGGGTCCCTGTCACCATCATCTCAAGCCGTAATGGCTTCAGTGGCTCCTAACTGACCTTTCTGTTTCTGGTTTCCATCCTCCTCCCCCCAGCCCAAGCCATTCTCCACTTAGCAGCCAGAGTGATCTTTCTTAAAAATCTGAATCCAATTGCCATTCTCCTGTGTAAAGCCCTCTGATAGCTTAGTGTTTTACTTCAAATGAATCCAAATCCCTTACCCTAGTTTATACTGGTGTGGATTTTTTTGATATGTCAGAGATGTGTGAAGAGAGGATTAACTATAACTAATTGGGTTATAAATCAATATCCAAATGACTCAGGATGATAAACTTCAGAAATTAGTTTTTCTTAAGCTTTTAAGTTCCAATTGCAGATTTGTTTATACTATCAATAAATCTAACAAAATAAAAACAATCACCTTTTGATAATTATTATTATTATTAATGTTATACTAGCTCAAGTCTTCACCTGACTAAACATACTTAAATTATTTATATTATATGCAGTTTCTGTAGAAGTGTTAAATACCTTTATAAAATTAATGGTCTATATTCACTTTAAGTATTTCCAATAACTAGGAAAGTTTAAGATCATAGTAAGTAAAACTGCCCAGGCATTAATAATCACGTGCCTAATGCCAACAATAGCAAAGACTTGATGCTGGTTTTCATAAATCCAGTTGACATTTGGACAACATGGGTTGGACTGTGCAAGTCCACTTATAAATGGACTTTTTTCAAGAAAGATATTGGAAAAACTTTTGGACATTTGTGACAATTTGAAAAAACTCACAGATGAACTGCATAGCCTATAAATATTGAAAAAAATAAGAAAAGTTAAGTATGTCATGAATGCATAAAATTTATGTAGATACTACTCTAAGTACTAATCAGCTGTTTATGGTATTGGTAAGGCTTCTAGTCAACAGTAAGCTATTCGTAGTTAAATTTGGGGGGAGTCAAAAGTTGTGTGCAAATTTTTGAGTTCTGAGGTGGGGGTGGGGAGGGGGTTGACACTCCTTACCCTCATGTTGTTCCAGAGTCAACTGCAAAGTGGAAAACTAGCACACCCAATTGTTTACATGTTCCCTATGGCTGCTTTTGTGTTACAATGTTGAGTTGAGTAGTTGCAACAGAAACCCTATGACTCAAAAAGTGTCAAATATTTGCTACCTGATCCTTTTCAGAAAAAAGTTTGCCAAGCCTTGATCTAAGATATTAAAACACTATATATAGCATTTTGTTAAGCCATTCATGAATTGATGGGCACTTAGGTTGATTCCACATCTTTGCAGTTGTGAATTGTGCTGCAATAAACATTCAAGTGCAGATGTCCTTTTGATATAAGGACTTCTTCTCCTTTGGGTAGATGCCCAGCAGTGGGATTGCTGGTTTGAGTGTTAAGTCCATATTTATTTCTTTGAGGAATCTCCATACAGTTTTCTATTGAGGTTGTACTAATTTGCAATCCCACCAAATGCATGTAAGTGTTCCTTTCTCCATGAATCCACACCAGCATTCATTGTTTTTTGACTTTTTAATAATGGCCATTCTAAAAGGGATAAGGTGGTATCTCATTGTAGTTTTAATTTGCATTTCCCTGATGATTAATGATGTTCAGCATTTTTTTAATGTTTGTTGGCCATTTATCTACCTTCTTTTGAAAAACTTCTGTTCATATCTTTTGTCCACAATTTAATGGGGTTATTTGGCTTTTTTTCTTGCTGATTTGTTTGAGTTCTTTGTAGATTTTGGATATTAGCCCTTTATTGGCTGTATAGTTTGCAAACATTTTCTCCCATTCTATGCCTCATCTATTTACTCTGCTGATTATTTCCTTTGCTGTGCAGAAGCTTTTAAATTTAATCAAGCAAATCTCACAGTATCCTAAATATTATTTCACTTTGTACAAACTAAATCAAATTCTCATAACACCATTCAACAAAAAATAAGTCTAAGATTTTGACAACATATTAATCTTTTTCCAATATTTTATTATAAAATTTTTAAGCATACAGAAAAGTTAAAGAATTGTGCACCACCCTGTATCTACACTTAACATTTTGCTACATTTGTTTCATCACATTTCTAGCCATCCATCTATCCCTTTATCTGTCCATCAGCTTATCTCTCTCTTTGTTTCCGTGAATGCATTTCAAAGTTATAGATTCGTATAACTCACCACTAGCAAACCAGGCTCTATCTCCTCAGGCCATCTTCTCTGCTCAGAATTCTATTTTGCTGAATGTGTATTTGCATGGCTGGTTTCTTCTCATTGTTCAGGTCTCAGCCTTAATGTCAGCCTTCAGAGAGGACTATCCTGACCTCAAAAGCCAGGAGCCTTCCAGTCTAGCTGTCCATTTCTCTTTTTCCTTTAGATTCCATATTTATTTTTTCTCAGCTTTCTTTCCTTCTTATACTTTGTCAGTGAGAGTCATGTCTGTATGATTCACTGCTGCATCCTGAGAACCTGGAACAATACCAGGGCAGAATAGGTAGACAGGGCATACTCCATGAATGAGTGAATGAGTTGATGATTTACTTTGATTTGTTTTTATTTGATAGAACAATGTTCTAACATTTAGTGTCTATTTGAACCATGTCTATTTAACGGTCCTGCAATTTCAGTATCCACATTTGTAATGTGATTGTCTCCTTGTTCTTTTACAGGAGAGTTTCTCTCTCTAAGACAGTTGTCACAGTCAGGGTGGCTTCAGCGATTGTTATCTGGGCTCCACCTGCCTGTTTGGTTTGCCTTGAAAACATCCTTTGTCCATGTGGGAAAGGGCTTTGAAATGGAAATGAAGGTGGACCTGGTAACATTAGCCAAGGGACATTCTGTGCAAACCACTGAATGATAAGCCTGCCTATTAAACACTATCAAGTGCTGCCAAAGAAATGTTCATAAGACAGACAGGCCAGAGGTGTGCACAACAAGACATATGGCCACATCTTGGATCCTGTTACCTTTCGTTGGAAAGAGAACTCAGAATTTTTAACATTCAAGCGAGTGTGTATAAGGTAACTGGAAGCAATAGGGGTGAACGAAGAGGGAGGTGAAGGTCAATTACATGGATATTGGGTATTGATTTGGGAGGCATGTGAGTGGTTTGAAGCACTCTGAAGTCATGTCTTCCAAAAGAAGAGAATTTCAAATTTTAGAACTAATGGAATTTGAAATTTCTGGCTGTGTTCCTCATGCGTAATGCCGATTATACTATAAGACTTCTTCAGAGGCATAATGACCAGCCGTGTCCAGCACTCACGTTGGTGACATAATGCTTCCGTGACTTCAGATGAGGTTAACTCAGCATCATCTGAGGGTGGATTGTCATCAGCTGCCTCTGAGGATAACACGCAGGCACAACGCAACATGTGAGCAAATGTGGCTGTTCTCTTACAGGCATCGTGTTAAATTGTGAGAGTATTTACAACTCCCCACTCCAAAAAATAAGACATCCAAAGACTCAGGAAATGGTCTTTTGCTCCTCAGTGCTGCCGCGTGTGAGGAAAGAATTCAAACATTCTACGAAGAGTGGGAGCAGCAAAGGCAGATAAAACCCTGGCAATGGTATCACCTGGATCACAAAACTAAATCAGATTATAGAAGGATTTTGTTTTATCAACAAAGGAAAACCATGACAAAATTCCCATGGTCACTTTGCCTATTACCAATGGGCCTATTACCAAAATTCTCTTACTAGGAAGATCTTCAGAGTGAAATGGAAAATTACAGTCCCGTGTCAAGAATCTCCACGTGCCATACTGCAAGGGAAAACATCATCAGTCTGTTTTGATTTATTTTACCCATGTAATTTTATCTATGTAAACTTAAACATGGACCCCAAACATATATCCTTGGGCAGAAGAATGGAAAACTGGTGATTTGCAAATAAAAATGCATCTTTGGAATAAGATGTACATGTTGAGCCGAGTGACCTTTGACCATCTGCAGTGTGAAGGGTAGATGCCTGGAATTTTTCATTCTTCTATGTCTGCCAACGCCTAGAGAACTGGCCTTGAGTGTGCAACAGGCAGAGAGGGGAACAAAGATGTTTTTGTACCAAACCACAGCGGCTACAACAGCCCTTGTTAAGAACGGTAACATTAAAGTATTAAGCTGAGTTGTTCATCCTCTTCCCCAAATTCGTGGTCCCCAGGCCTGGCTGTAATCATGAGAGCCAGATAAGAGGAGATCCCATTTTTCGGGCAACCCAGGGGTCAGAATTCGTCATTCCCGCTGCCTCTTCTCCGTCACCAGGGCATCTCGCTCCCATTCGTGCACAGGTCGTCACCATGCTGCGTGTCAGTGAGTGGGGTCTGTGCTGTCCTCGTCCCTTCTCCCTGAATTCCACAGAGGCTCTTCCCTACCCCCGCACAGTGCTCAGCACCCAACGATTCTTCGTTGAACCAATGAATATGAACAAAATGCACATTTTGCAGTAAAGTGCACTTGGCCTACATGGACAAATAATTTTACAAGTGCAATCACAGCAACAGGGGAAGCAAAAATCTAGAAGATCACTTGAAGCACATAAATGTCTTTAATTACATTTGGAGCCTCCCGAGAGCTGGTAAGAGGTATCGGATGCTCTGAGGATGGTAAAAAGTTACCAGCATAGCAACTGATTGACATCCATTATTTCTCTGGGACTTGGAATCCAGTCCTTTCTGGCCCTGGCAACACCCTCTCCTGCCCAGACACATCTCTAAGCAGCAGGGCCATGGGACAGGATGGAGGAAGGTGAATAAATTGGCTGCCCCAGCATGTTCCTCTCCAGAGCAATTCTGAACCCCAAAGAAATGTGAAGATAAGTAATTTTAATCAAACATTGGATTTTCCATAAAGGCCAGGGAGCGGTGTTCCAAAGGTTGCCTTCCCTGAGCTATGTTGCCCACAGTCATGCCAGTGACAATACAGCAAATTCCCCGAGTCATCAATCCTGACTCAGCTCTTGCAGGGTGTGGAGGGTGGGTTCAGGGCCACAGGGGATACTGCTACTTACTATCAGAGCCTTGCAGATGTAAGATGCAGAATCAGGCTAGCTCCCTATTCTATCCCACTCAGAATACTACCTAAAGCAAAAGCACCATCTGTACCCACATAATCATCAAAGCCATTGCTGTCATCCTCACAGTCATCTAAGAGAGCCTGTCAGTCATTTGCATTGCACACACTCTGGTCAGCTAACTCCACTGCACACAACTCTTTTTAAGTTGCTTGTCTGTTGTCATGGAAAACAGTGCTAAATACTGCAACACTGTTGCATGTGTTAATGAATGGATCTTGTGAAATTCAAATGATAAAGCCATCCTAACAGCTGGAAAGAAAGAAAGCAGTGTTTGAGAGAACATACACTGAAGAGGGCTACTTTAACAAAAACGATTTGCAGGATGGCAAATCCGTATTAGCTGAATCTTATTAGCAAGTGCACATCGGACCAACTTTGCTTGAATCAACAAGTTATTGAGTGTGTGTCATTTCAATCTGGAAGCTTACGGTTTCATAGACGCATTTCCCCCTAACTTTGTTTTGCACGCCGAACCGAATTTCTGAGAACTTTAAATTAAGCCCTCTCACTGCCAACCTTGGGCTTCAGAAGGCATCGCGCAGTGTCCAAACCCAAATGCCCAGTCCTTTCATGTGTTTTTTCAGCTTCAGAAACTTGTGCTTTCTGTTCTCTTTTGCTCAGACGAAGTCCCCCAGATCTTTAAACAGTTAGCTCCTTCTCAGAATTCGGGGCTTACTGCCTATCCTATATATTTATATATATATATTGCCCTATAATTTAGTATCTTTCCACTATTTCATTCATGTTTATTTTATTTTAGTTTCATTAGGTTAATTTATATTATCACAATATTGACTATTATTTTATAATTCAAGAATAGTATGTGTATCTATTTAAAACACTAAATAAAACAATTTCTTGAATTCCTTTGATTTGGGATTTAAAGTATCTAATTCTTTCTAAAAACATTATTCTGATTCACATTTTTTTCATATCCATGCCATCTTCAAAATTGAGGGAAAAAAATCGCTTGGCTTTAACATCCAAAGACCTAGACGTTAATTAATTAATTAACTTTACTGTTGTGCTCAGTGGAACACACACACACGTGCACTGAAAGGACGGAGTAGGATCTCCTAAATGAGCAGTAATGGGCAGAGTCTCAGAGCTACTAGGAAACATAAAATAGAACTCAGATTTCTTTTCCCTACACTGTTTTGGATGGTCCAAACACTGTTCTCTGCTCTGTTCCTGCCTTCTTCGCACATTCCAGTTCAAGCTTCGGGGAGCAGATGCAGCTCACCTGCAGAAT
>CM052439.1:172428815-172469080 GCA_028533085.1 Varecia variegata
GCAGGCTGCCTGTGGCTTGCAGCCACATGTCTATGGAAACCCAAGTCACCCTCGCCTCTGTCCCACCTCAGTCTGCCTGGGGTTGGTGACATCACGTTCCAGGACTGTCTCCAGGACCCCTGTGTCTGAAGGTCAAGAATGTCTCCAGGGAATTCTCCCCTCTCTGGCTCACTCCTGCTCTGTCCCCTGATTGGTTGTCAAAAGACAAAAAAGTGGTTTCAATTTTTTCTCTAAAACAGTACAGGATCGCAGGGGGAAGGGTTGCAGCCTCCTTTCCACCCCGCAAAGAAGCAGAGGCTTAACCATTTTGGCAGCAAGTCCATCCCCAGAAATCCTGGAGACACTAATGACGGCACACTCAAACAAAACTTGGTAAACACGCTGGGTGGCCGTGAGCTCATCCAAAAGAAAATCAAACGGGGAAACATCTAAAAGCACTGAAGAGGAGAACCAAGCCTGGCTCTAAGGTCAGGGCACGGAGGAACTGGGCTCTGCAGGGGGCGGTTTCTGCGGGCCAGGGAGGCAGGGGCCTCAGGCCCCATGCCTGCCTCCTTCCCCAAGCACCTGCCGGATGCTACTGGAGGACAAACGGTTTATCAGAAACATGTGTGCCTCGGTACCTTATCTCTGGTGAAAAACACTGATTATTTTTCTATCATAAGACGACATCTCTACTAATAACTGCAGCTAGATTCTACAGGCGATCGGTTCTCATGTTATGACTCAAATGAATGGAGGTTTTTCCAAAACATGTCAAAATTTAATATCCAAACTTGTAGAGCTATCTGCATCAGATTCATCTCAAAAAGAATCTTCACCAGAACCCAGGGGCTCTAGAAGAGGCTAATAAGGAACATGTACTTAAGAATCTCTGAGCATATGTGTCCCTAGACAGGGGGACGTCCCCGTGTCCTAATTGCTAAGGCGAAGGGAACAGTCTGAGAAGAGGGAAGCTAAGGGGGTGAGTCTGGAGGGAGCTTGGGATCACTGTGTTGGGTTTTACGTGCGAGGGGCCAAGTCAGTGATTGGGAAGCTCAGGTGCCCTCTGGGTGGGAGGGTGCCGTGAGGGGAGCGCAGGGCTGGGGTCCACATGGCTTCTTGCCTCCTGAGCAGTTTTTGACTGAATACTGTCATTCTAGAATTCAATTTCCTCATTCTGAAACTGCAAAAGAGCTGAACTAGACATCCCAGCTGTAGCGCTCTCTGATTGTGGGAATTTTAAACAACAAGATACTTGTGCATGTGTCCCTGACAACTTTTCTTATTCAACAGAATTCATTCCAGAAACACTATCCCCACACTGGTAATGGACACGAGAACAGGAGGGGAGAAGAGCCTCATTCTATCAATTTTGAGTTTATGTTATATATTATACATAATGAATATAACATATGATATAGATAATATATCAATGATATATGATGTGTAGATAATGTGTATTATTCTCTATGCATCTAAATATACTATATATGTACACTATATACAGATATTGTATATGTATGTTACATATACTGTATATGTGTAATTATACTATGTATCATATATTTTAATGTATTATTTGCATAATATATTATATATAATAATTATAATATGCTACATTTATAAATAGATAACATTATATTAGTTATATGATATATGTCATTAATATATTAATTAACATAAAATTTTACTTGAATATTAAGAAATTTCGTTCTGTGCCTGCTTCTCTTTAAACCTCTTTTTCTCCTGAATGGTGTGACTCCTAGCAAATAATATTAATGATGTAGCTTGTTTCTCCCTAGCAGATTTCTCTGTGAATCTTGTAAAATTTATCTAGAAACTGATTTACAGCTGTTCATGGTACCGAGATGGGAAAGAGATGGTCTGCAGGTTGTCACAGAGCATCGCCCTTCGCAAGCCCCTCAGGCAGCGGCCCAGGCGGGCACCGCAGGGCACGTCAGGCTGGTTCTTACCAAGGTCTCAGGGCAGGAGGTGGCCCTGGCAGGAGCCATTCCGTGGAGGCAATGCTCCTGCATGTGCATGTGTGGTGTCTGTGTGGGGTGTGTGTGCGTGGTTGTGTGTATGCGGGTGGTGTGCATATGTGTTTAGATGCATGTGAGTGCATGCATGAGTGTAAATACGTGCATGGGTGAGTATGGATTGTATGTGAGTGTGGGTGTATGTGTGTTGTCTGTGTGTGGTGAGTGTGCCCACGTGTATCTGTGTGAGCAAATGCGGGAGTGTAAATGTGCATGGGAGTGAGTGTGGATGTGCATGTGTATGTGTGTGGGACGTGCGAATGGCTGAGCATCTGTGCTCAAGGAAGGGACAACCTGACCCAACGGTGTTAGCCAGCTCTCTGTTCATCTGCCTTGATCTCAGGATTTATCTGTGAGTGTCTGGGTCTGGGTGTCATTTAGCTAATTTTCTTGCAATACTATTTTTCTCAGTGGAGGCTTGGATGAAGGTTGGATGGAGAGATATTAAAAATACTCTTCCGTACATGTCGATAAAGAAGGTGTCTTACAATTTCAACTGAGCCCAGCTGGGCACAGTCTTCTGTGTGGAAGACTGCTTGAGGCAGGCCCCGGGCACAGTCCTGCCAGCAAGGCCAGGGCTGTCACTGGAATTGGGTCTGAGTCTGCTCCATTGCACAGTGGAGGACGGCTGCAGCCTCACCAGCACTGCTGGAACGGATGCAGCTGCGCCTGGTTAGAACAGGCTCCATCAGATGCCCACCTCGGTGAAAAGCCAGCCTCAATGAAGCACCTCTGGATGACCAAGCTTCGAGCATCGCTACTTCCCTAGGAAGCCTGTGAGGTTAGCTTTTTGGAGGACGTGCCCAAGATAAGCCAGCGAAGAGCTTGGCCCCGTTAGTACCCATCTGGGAGTTAAGAGGCAGGAAAGCAAATACCAGATAGATACGTTGGCTCTGGGAGGGTTGCTCTGCCCTCCTTCCTGGCAGTACTAAGATAGTGGCATTCAGTGTCTTCAACATTCCAGAAGGACCTTCGTAAACTCTATTTTTATCTGTGTTCTCGGACACAGAATCACCTAAGGAGACTTTCTGGTGAAGCATACTAATTTGAGAGGAAAAGCACTGGGAGGGAAACGTAGGCGTCTGTTTTAGCTTTCTGGTTGTCAGGTGTGCTCCCGGCCGAGCATGTGTCCTTGCTCAGCTTTCGGTTCCCGCCGGTGTGGGAGGGACAAAAAGGCCCCTTACACACCTGCACGGACGCTGTACAGATAACAGGAGATTTACATCGAAAAATAAAAAGCACGATGTAAGTGAAACTGCCAGATGCTTCGTTTCTCTCTGAAGGCAGAAGTCATCACTTTCTTGGAAGTTAGGTAGTGAAATGCCTGAGATTTTAAAAAATGAGGTCTTTTTAGAATCCTCAGAAGCAATCTGCATTAAGGGACCTCTGGAAAACGCCAGCCTTTCATTCAACCTTTTTTACCCCAGCCCACCCACACGTCTCTAAAATTACCTGCAGCAATTCCAGTGATTTACAGGTAAGTAAGGTTAATGGTAGGCAATTTTCAGTGACCACAGGGTATCATAAAATGCAATTTCTGTGAATTCAGGCTGACCAAGGGAGGTAACACGAATTTGTGCTGATTTGTTCCAAGGCAGATTTTGAGAGGCTTGGAACTTCAGCCGGAGTTGTGCTATGCCTAATTGGAGAGCGTGCGTGTTTGCATGTTTATATTTAACAGCAGTCCACAAAATGAATTTTCAAAGAACTAGGAACGCAGAACTATTTCAGTCCCACATCAAGTAAGAACGCTGTTCCTCCAGGTAGGAAGCAGGGCCATTGCCAGGGCTTCTACCTGCTCTCCTTTCCTCTGAGCAGCAGGAAGAAGGGCTGGTGTGTCGGTGGGTGAGCTAGTTCTTGATGGGGACAGATTTGCAAGGTGAGGGATTCAGTCATTTCTTCCATTTCTTCACAAATAAGAATTAGGCCAAGTCATGCTTGTGCAGTAAGTAAAATTGATTTTTAAGCAAATCATCTGACCATTTTTTCATGTGAAATGGTCGTATGATAGTGCTGAGAAGACAGCTCCAGCTAGGAAAGGGCAAACACAGGTAGCACATGGCAGCAGAGGAAGGCAAACTTCAAGTTCATTGCCAGTGCAGTTCTCTTCCTGTTTCCAATTAATATATGATACAAATATTAAAAGGTGGCATTTGTAGTTACGACTGCATGGTTGTTTTATTATTCTCTTTGTGTTTTTTGTATTTTTCAAAAAAAAAAAATATAGAGAAGGCAAAGGTGAAAAGACTAAGATGAAGAAAATAATCAGGAGATAACTATGACATCCACCAGCACAACTGCCAGGCAGAGGTGACAGCAGTTAAATGCAACAAGGCCCAAAGATGTCCTACCCTCCTCTTCTAACTTAACATACCAGCAAATATGTTTACGACAAGATACTCGTTACCAGGATTTGCTAGGTGCCACAGACTCAATGTGTGTGTCCCCCTGAAAATTAGGAGGATGGATGCCCTATAAAAGTGGCCCCAAAGAGCTCTCAAGCCCCTTTCACCATGTGAGGACACAACAAGAAGGTGCCATCTACACACCAGAAAGCGCTGTCACCTTCAGGTGCTGGCACACTGGTCCCAGACTCTGAGCCTCCGGCACTGTCAGATGTAAATGTCTGTTATTTGTAAGCCACCTAATCTATGATATTCTGTAACAGCAGCTGACAGACTAAAACACAAAGTAAACTTTCAAAAATATGGATTCCAGGGTCACAGCACTGACCTATTGAACCAAAATTTCCTGGGGGAGAGGGTGCAGGAAGCTGTACTTTTTACAGGGAGGTTCTGAAGATTAACAAGGTATAAAAATTATCTATAACACCAAGATGCTGCAGCCTATGTCTGGAGGAGCCACTATACCACTTGTGGCTGACCTATGCACCAATCCGCGCACCTGTCAGCATGGGCAGGGGACACCCGTCCCTCCAGAGCCACCCCCCACGAAGCAGAGAGTGCCCCAGAGAGGCTGACTGCACCACTGACTGGCGGACGGTCCAGGGTCTCCTTCCACCACTCTGCAGCTCAGCTGCCTCGTCTATAAAAGCGGGGGACACGTGCCTCTGTTACAGGGGTATTGTGAGGAGCTGATGAGACACCTCAATACTTGCAAATGCCTTGCAAGTACGTAAAATGAAACATGTGAGCTGTTCTTCCCCAAGCACAGAACAGACTCAAATAAATAACAGTCTATATGCAGAGATTATTGATGGATGACATGTTAGATTTTACGAGCTCTCTATAAAGGAACGTTTGCTTTCCTTTGTTCCTGAAGTAAAATCATTACCTATTTTTCTTGTTTTATCTTTTCCAGCCAATATGTCAAAGGTTTCTTTAACAAAATGTCTTCCTAAATTACCCAACCCGTTTTCTTCTGAACATTTAAAACCATCAAAACAACAAAATGCATTTCGATCTAAGTAATTAAGTTTCTTCACATCAGTAACCCCATTGTCCTGTTGCGAATTCCATTCAGGAAAATGTCCCACGGCAACTTTCTAATGGTCTGCAGTCAGATGCGTTCAAATGAGAACATCCTGAGACGCTGGGTCGGGAAAAGCTCCAGCTGGGCTCGCAGACCCTGCTCCTTCCTTTCAGCTGACACGTCTCCGCTGATGCCAACATGGAAATCCACTTGCTCCTGGGCTCTCTCCTCGTACTTCATTAGGATTCTACAACGTTTCAAAATAAAGCCACTGGCAGGATGAAACATGTGGCAATGGAATACTTGAAAATCCCACATCATTCTTCTTCATTTACTTTCTTTTCCATCAAGTCACCAAACCAAAACTATCAAATTTATTGTACGTGGCAATAGATATGACAGAGTTAGATGTCCAAAATACTTTTGCAATCCTTTTGGGAGAAAATTTGAAAATATATCCATTTTAGGTTTCTGTGAGCAACCAGAGGAGCTGCAAATTATACTTCTGTTTTTGCCAAACTTTTAAACTTGACATGATTGAAACCTTCTAAATTTCTCCAATTTTCTCCGGTAAAACCAAAACAGCCTTCTAGGTTTCACTGCTTCACCAGAGAGCATTCTGCAATTTACAATTTCTCTCCTAGTTTACCATGAGGATGTCCCAGACAAAATTGTAATTTACAGCCAACAATAAATGTCTATTTTCCTGAGGCTTTTAATTTAATTTGTCCTTTTGTAGAACTATCTAACACTAGACAGTATTAAAGATAAGTCACGGTTCTATGGGTAGCAAAAACATAAGAATGTGAATTTAGGGTCCTGCTTGGAAGCTGACCTCCACAGCATTCCCTGCTGGTATCTTCTGATCACAAAGATAGCAGGAGGCTACCAGAAAAGTTGGTATCATTTTTGCCCCCTGGGATCCAGATGTCATCTTTTTTCCTGGGATAATAGCAAAAAAATACCTCATCTTCACAAAGTGGAGACAAGCATTGACCTTTAAGTTCAGTGATGAATTACTCTCAGAGTTCCCAAAACTAAACTGAAACCTCCTTAAGTCAGAATTTCAAAACAAGGAGCATTTTCTCCCTCCCCTCCATTTTTGTCTGAGCACAGCTCCATCTCTCTCTTTCCACAGCATAAAAAAATCTCAGCAGAGGAGTCTCATTTCTCTGATTCTTGTCAATTGCTCAGCCCTTGCTAATTACCCTGATCTGATCACTGCACGTTATTTGCACTGAAACATCACTATGTACCCATGGATACATACAATTATTATAGTCGACCTAAAAAAAAGTTTTAAAAAGAAAGAAATTCTGATTTGTGCCCAGCCCAGGTCACAGCAACCACGGCCCTGAGACCTAGCAAGCATCAGCTACCGGAGATGCACCTCTCTGGCCACTTTGACACCTTGGATCTCAACCATCCACCGAAGCAAGTGTCAATACCTCCTCCCAGCACTGGATCAGAAATGCTAAGAAATGTACTATAGCCATCTCAAGAGGCATTCCTTAGCTCGTGTTCAAACATTATAAAAGAGTGAACTGCATGGAGAAGATGACACGAGTTCACTAACTCTCAAAAGAGCAGGTGTTGAGAACTCCTTGTCCAACCTGGGAGACAGAAGAAATATGTCTCGATCCCACAGAGACCATACAGGTGGCAAACATTTAAATTTAACTAAAACAAACTCTTCTCACAATGAAGAAAAATCAAGTAAATCATGGTGTAGCCAAAGTGGGAAAGGGAACCATCATTATTAATAAAAGCCATGTCCGTGAAGTACGTTCCCACTGCAGAGCTGCGTGTGCCAGCCAGGCTAGGACAGGGGTACTGTGGGACACACAGCGCCTAGACCGCAGCGGTGCTGCCACACACTCAAAGCTTGAGTCATGCTCACACGAAATCCAGTGCAGCTTGGGGCTTCCAGCCTGGCTCTCTGCCAAGCAACCAGAAAGTGCCTGGTGTGGACATGAGGTCTGCAGTGGGGACACTGAGGAAAATGGGCTAATGGTGGGTATGGGCAAGGCTGGGAGGAGAGCCAGCATGTACAGGGCAGGGCTTCTCGCTGTCAGCACTGTGACATGGGGGGGCACTTCCTCATGGTGGGACTGTCCTGGGCACTGTTGGGTGCTTAGCAGCGTCCTCAGCCCTCACCTGCCAGATGCGAGCAGCACTAGTCCCTCCAGTTTGGACATCCAAAAGTGTACCCAGGTATTGCCAAACGCCGTCCTGCTTGAGAACCCTGGTATAGAGCACTATCCACTGGGGAAATGCTTTTATATTTCATTGTCACTGCAGTGGGAAACCAGTGGGTGGCATAGGCAGTGTAATGCTGTCACCAGATCTACACGCTGACTCCAGGGAGGACAGAAACAAGTGAAACCATCGAGGCAGCCGTTTCTGTTGTCCCGTCAGCAGACCTGCTTTGCTCTGGGTGGTGGCCAGGTGGACATGTGGTGTTATTGCTCCGATTTGAAATATGTGATGTTGGTGGAAGCTACAGAGCTTGCTGGCAGGTTGAATATGGCATGAGCAGGAAAGACAGAAATCAATGATACGGAAGCAATAATTATGATATATACCTGTGGCTCCTACACACCTATTTTTGGAATTGGTCTGAGTCGGCTTTATAAGAAACACCTAGGGAGCTTGTTAAAATTATAAATTCTTGAGCTGCATACCTGGAAATTCTGATTTATTAAATCTGGCCAGTGGCCCAGGAATCTATTTTTAACACATTTCTTTAGGTGATTCTGAAAGGAAGTGAGTTATTGTACTCCCAGCACACATTATGTGGGTTTACGTGGGAACATGCCGCAGGTGGGTCCCTACTGTACATTACTCTACTTAGGCGGTAACATCCCAGAATAATAACTGTGGTTATTTCTGAGATGTGCAAGTAGGAGTACTTTTTACTTTTTTTTTTCACATCTGTCTTTATTTCAAGTTAATAATGAGCACTGGGCTTTTTTCTAATTTCATAATCAGAAAAAAATGTGTTATACACAACAATACGGCTATAGCCTACAAAGAAACACACAAAGCCTAAAATATAGTGAATGAAAAGCTCTTTGGCGTACGTCTAAGCATGCATAGGCTCATTGTAGATGGCACAAAATTGTTGTTTGGTGTGGGGAGTATATTAAAGAAATTCATGTTATGAGCCTGTTTACTGGAACTCATAGGCTGAGAAATATAAGATCCTCAAGGAAGTTTACTTATTCATGAGGAAAAGTATTTGCCACTGAAAAATCTCATCAAAGGGAGATTCTCATAGAGATCAAAGGCCCAGTCTGTGAACCCCGAAAAGGTGGCTGGAACCACAGGCACCTCATCTCAGAGAAGTATCCGGTTTCTCAGAGTGGGAGGGGTTTCTGTACCGACTTGCACTCCTTTTTTCACTTCCAGGAGCAAACTCCTCGCCTGCAAGGTGAGAGGTGCCCGTGTGAATATTTGCAGCTCGAGAAGTGTGTAACTGCCTCTCCTTCCTCTTTTCTCCTGCTGTCACGGGGCCACCATGACACCAGTACGTGATGACACAGAGATGCCCAGGACCCAAGCAAGTGGCCTGAAACCCCGAGCCACAGCCCAAAGGGCAGGCAACGCGGACAGGCACCAAGACCCACAGTAGACTTGACCAAGCAACAAAGAAACTGTTGGTGTGTAGCGCGACTGAGGTGTGGTGTCATGTGTCACCATAACATAATCTAGCCTACCCTGACTGATACCTCAGTTGTGAAAACTGGGGTCTTTGATGAACTGCTACAGAATTGCCTTGGAGGTTCGGTGCATGATCAAAATCTTCCCTGGTGGTGCTTTGAGGCATCTGGTTTGACATGCACTGTGGCTCAAAGGCAGCCATTGCCATTGAAATAATTAATACATGTCATAAAAATTGAAGTAGCAGCTTCTAAAGAACTTCACTGGATGTTGAAATAACATAAAAAAAACTTGTAGAACAATCCAACTTGAAATTTGAAAAATTTATTGATCACTATAGACTTCCCCGACCCTGTGGGCCTGCTGAGATGTATACTCCCCCAGGCACCAGACTCCAGAATGGAGAATATTTTCAGGAAGAAGGAATACCCTTAGAAAACAATGCATATCTGATTCACCAGGGTGAAGCCTAGGAATTGTGATCTTAGTTCTCATTCTCTAAAATCATATCACCTTCACATGATACTGAGATACTGAATTCATGCTCTATTACAAAGATCCTGGGTTAAAAATCCCCAGCATAATGAGAAATGTACATTCTTACAAACCTTTAATAGAATAAATTTGAAATCGACAGTGGGAAAGATCTGTCAGGAATTATTAAGGATGCCTTCCATAATATTTTTCCACGAGGACTTTTTTCCAATTCTATTGATGTCAAAATGCATTTTAAAAATTATAATTATGTGGTTGATGCTAAGAGAAGCTGAGCTATGAACTGCATCTGAAAATGTGCTTGTCAGGGAAAGGCATGATGCTCAGTCTCCTGGGCAAGGAGCTGGTTCACCCCACGATGACCTGTCGTCCCAGTTAGGTACCTATTCATGGAGATTAGCTCCAAAACAGAAATGTGTCTTAAGATGTCTCCAGGGATGCTAAAAGCAATGGAATTACTTTAAGGAATCAACTCCTAGTAATTAGCCTATCTGAATCTAAACACCCACAAAGTTACTTGAAAGTTATAAATGTGTCTTTGAATATAAAAAATTTAAGTTGCTGTTCATCCAGTCATCTCTATGTGTGACATGGGTCCCCACATACCAAAGCCCCCCAATACTTGATACTCCCAGGGTATTATCACCGCTCTGTGACATGGGAGTGATACCATACGCATCGTGCCTCTCCTGGGTGTTTTTACTGAGGGAAGAGTTTTTCCAAACCTGGCCTCGACTGCAGTTACAGTTTATTGTGAATGATGGCCCTGGAGACACTCAGACATGGGACTCAGTAATTCCACAGGACTTTCTGGATCTCATGGAGAAGCAGATAGTTTTCAGTCTAGGGCTCTGTCGTGGCATGGAAATTCTATTTATTCTGTCATGGAATCACTAGAAAATATAGTTCTGTAAGTCTCCTAGTATTTTTCTACATCAGCTGTCCAAATAAGGAGAGGATATAAGACAGACAAGCTGCCTACTTGGCCATATCAACCCTTCTAGTGTCACTGCACCCAGGTGAGGTCCCCTTGCATGCGGGTTCCTCTGCCCACCTCCTCCAGCAGGACTTCCTCCATTGTGCTCCCACAAAGTGCAGTGCTGTGCCAGTCTATCATCGTTAGAAAATTCATCTCATAGGGCTCAGTTCTCCAGCTTTGGATGTTATTAAAGTGTCCTGGAATCATATCTGAATTTGCATTTGGAAATTATTAACATATATGGGAAAATTCCAGTTTTGCTCAACTTTCTTTATTAGAAACACCAGCTAGTATCAAAGCTGAAACAATTGCCATTGTTTCAGAAAAATATCAATGATAAAATGAGCTAAGGACTTTTTTTAGAAAAAGTTTCCACGTTATCTCAAAAGACAAGAAGTTCCTTAATTTCCTCTAAGATATTTTTACAACTTATACTATCTGTAAGTTTGTTTTTCATCCCTTTTAAAGGGTGAGTATTGTGATAATATTTTTCTATCCAAGTACCAAATATAACTGAAGATTAAAGAAACAAAAATCACTGGTAACTCCCCTTCCAAAGACTACCAGCATTAAAAGTTTGGGGGGATGTGTCTAAATTTCTTTTGTGCATATTTACACACTTACACATTTTACATGGGGCTATCCTGTATATACTGTTTTATTACCTGCTCTTTTCCTATGTATTATATATTCATTTTATATAAATACATTATATAAATATTATTACTTGCATATCATATACATAATTAATACATCAAGTATTTAATATATCAAATACATTTTCCATACCAAAAAATTGATAAATCATAAATTACATCAGTACCATACCTCAAAATGTAGGATTTTTAAAAAATATATAAATTAAACTTCTCTTGTCCCATCATTAACTGAATAATTACATATTTCAATGAGACATCTAAGTTGTAAGAAATTGGCTTAATTTAGTGGCTTTGACTCTTTTCTCTCTTTTCTTTCCTGTATAAAGATAAATCCTTCATCTGAATTTCCTCATGATTGATGCAGCACTGGTTGTTGTCTCTGTGTTTTTGATGATGCATTTGTCTCCGGTCCTATCAATGTCTTGTATTAATAGTGTTAAGTTTCTTCACATTTCAAGAAACCTTTTACTAAAATTTTACTAATTTGTGTTCTTTTTTGCTAGAAATTCATTTAGCTCTTAATTATAATCATAGGTGAATTTTAAAATGTGTGTTTATCATTTTTAATCCTATAATAAAAAGCATGTTGGGCCATCTGTGCTCTGAAGTCTAGAAATAAAAGATTTTACCAATCAGAAAGATGTTTAGTTTCCCCTCCTCGTCTTGGCTGATACTTCTAAAAGCAGTCGTACTTCCGATCTCCACCATTGCCAACGCTCATCTGGAGGCAGCAGCACTCCAGAAATAGCCAAGCAGAAAGTGGAGCGAGGGAGTCAGGAAGTGGCACACTGCATCTCAGGGATTTCATTCGCACAGTGTAGCTAGGAACAAGAGCAGAAGGAGCCGTGGTGGCAGTAGCTGCTGAAGATTATAATGGAATCCATCCATTTAGACTTTGGAGTGTAAAAAAGTCGGGCAGTAATAAGAGGAAAAAAATAGAACCTATTAAAAAAATACTGCAAAACATGAAACTTGTGAAAAAGAAATACATCAAAAAAAAAGTGAAATAGGAGCATCATTATAAAAAGCCAGAGAAGAGCATGTCTCTGAAAAAAATTGGCACCACAAACAGAAAATAATTTAGAAATGTGTGGGGTGTACTTACTGAGATCCAAGTTGATATACCCTCTGTCTAAAGGAGAAAGCCATTAGGAGCAGATAGGCTGAGGTGACCAGGCAACCGAGGAGTGATGGAAGAAAGGACTGCAGAGAAGTGGAATACTTGGCAGCTGATTCAGAGGGACAGCAGAAGCAACGAGAAGCAAAATTCATCACAGGATGTTAAACTAGTGACAGTGGGGCCAACTTGATAAGTTCTTCTGTGTGAATGGGAATAGAAGAAGAAAATTTACAAAATGATGGAGCAAGTAGCAGAGATGGAAGAGACAGATCAGCCAACGTGAAAAGGGACAACTAAACATTTTTCTGATTGGCAAAATCTTCATTTCTGAACTCCAGGGCACAGCTGGCTTAACACGCTTCTTATTACAGAACTAGAAATGATAAATACACATTTTAAAATTCACCTATGATTACAATTAAAAGCTAAATGAATTTTTAACAAATCCAGGCTAATAATTGTAAATTATCTTCTTAGAAGAAACTGAAACAATTACAACAGAGACAAGGAGTACAGACATGATCAAAAAGTGTTTACTGGGCTGAATAAATACGTTTTTACAGAGATTGAAAGGAAGTCTCGTCAGGCACCAACCTGCCCTCCACAGTTCTTCTCATCAACAACCTGTGCTTTTTCCTGTGTTAACTTCCTTACAACAATCAATGTATTTATTGTGACCTCCAAAATTTAAAAATGCATAGGTCAAACTAAAATTTGATACCAATTGTAACTGTTTTTTTTTTTATTGCTATGAGCTTCTGAGTAATTTTTGCCATATTTTTCTATGCTTTTTAAATTTTCTACAATGGACATACAGTATAATCAGAACAAATGACAAGATTTATAAATTAAAATACACTGATCTAGTGTTTGAACAAACAGCTAGGCACTATAGTGTAGCCAAGGTGACAAATTGTCACCACCACAGTACCATCTCAGGCCAGACTCTCTCAGTCTTCATTTATTGTCAGTCACACTCTCCACTCTTCATTCAACTACAGTAAAGACCCAGAATCAGAGAAGATTCTATGCTAGTTAGTCTACTCCCATATTTTAACAGAAGAGTTTTTATGAAGAAAAAAGTAACCTGTCACCCTAGCAGTGTGTCCAAAGCACCTCTTGGGCAATCCTTGATGACCAGGCTCCAGGATAAGTCTAGTGTCTTAAAACAGAGGATCCTACACTTCTCCTTTGGCCGTTGCAAATAACTTATCATTTCTTTTTTATAAATTGGCAAATAATTATTGTATATATTATGTATTTCTGGGGAACAATGTGATTTTTATATATGTTTACATTGTAGAATGATTACGTCAAGATAATAAATTCATCACCTCACATACTTATTTTTTTGTGGTGAAAACATTTAAGAACTACTCTATCAGCAATTTTGAAGTATTCTATTTACTATTATTTATTGTAGTCACCATTCTGTGCAATAGACCACTAAAGCTTATTCCTCCTGTCTAACTGAAATTTGGTACCCTCTGATCAACATATGCCCTTGCTCCATCTACGGCCCTCCCCCAGGCCCTGGCAACAGCCATTCTCTCTACTTCTGTGAGTTCCACCCTTTAAGATTTGAGTGAGGGCATTCAGCATCTGTCTTTCTGTACCTGGCTTACTTCACTTAGCACAAGGTCCTCTAGGTTCATCTACATTGTCACAAATGACAGAATTGCTTGTTAAATGCTGAATGGTATTCCATTATGTATATTATATACCATACTTCTATATCCACCAAGATAACACACAAGTCTTGGCAAAATTTTGTTTAAGATGTTGGCTAGAAGGAAATTATGTTACATTCTTAAAATGACAATTGATCAAACTTCCTAAATATGGGAAGCATCTTACAAGTTCTGAGATTGCTCCCTGAGGTGACTGGCATTCACAGCAGTGAAGAATTGTCCCACCCTGAACAGTTAGTCCTTGGTTTTTGTTGTTTTATTTTCAGTGCTGTCCAGCACCACGCTATTGTGTTTACTAATTTCTCCACCTCTTGAGTTTTGAACAGGGCATGGAAAATTTTTCTGATCAGTTCTAAAACTTGGAATTTTTTGTGATGCAACTCAGACCTTGTTCATGTTCTAAAGCTTATGGAAAGGGGTCTCCTTTTCCTCTGTTACAAACGTTGTCTGTGAGAGCTGCTGCATGGAGAACGTTCCTGAAGCCTTTGAGGACAACTCTCATGACCCTCCAGTGTCCCTCTTCAGGGAGATCATCTGCATCCTCAGTCATCAAAACCAGAGACTTAACACCCGGGGAGACTGACATCTGCAACTTGCAAACTCAGAAGCAAGAGCAAGCTCTGAACTGTCTCTCTTTTATTGTTTGAATTTTTTTCTACCTAAAGGCAATTGGACTCAGCCATAAATTTTGATTAGCAAGATGTGAAAAGTTACTGTCAGTGCTTAAGGGAGACTCGTTCTTCTTTTTAAAACCTTATTTTCTTCTTTGGTTTAAAAATAGAATTGAACCTTACACATCTAGCTTCATTTTAGTATTCTGTCAAGCCTATTAAATTGTAAATGGCGGTAGGCTAGGTTTCATACCTCAAAGATGAAACAAGTTATATTGGTTTTTTTTTTTTTTTTTTTTTTTTTTTTTTGAGACAGAGTCTCACTCTGTTGCCCGGGCTAGAGTGAGTGCCATGGCGTCAGCCTAGCTCACAGCAACCTCACATTCCTGGGCTCAAGCAATCCTTCTGCCTCAGCCTCCCGAGTAGCTGGGACTACAGGCATGCACCACCATGCCCGGCTAAATTTTCTATATATATTTTTAATTGGCCAGATAATTTGTTTCTATTTTTTTTAGTAGAGACAGGGTCTCGCTCTTGCTCAGGCTGGTCTTGAACTCCTGACCTTGAGCGATCCACCCGCTTCGGCCTCCCAGAGTGCTAGGATTACAGGCGTGAGCCACCGCGCCCGGCCATATTGGCTTTTATTTACAAAATTGCTTATTCTGGTTTTGCAAGTTCCAGTGGGATTATAAGATATTCCAACTGGACATGAGCTTTCTTTGAGAATTAAAATGCATATAGGGTTATTTCTTAAAGCACTATTAGTTAAATGTACACCAAAATCACTAAAGAAATAGTCAAAGGACACCCCAGGTAAAGTTCTAATAACCCCACTATTAGCCTTAAAGTTCAGATTCATAAAGATGATGATGTGAGATGTCAGTTTTAGAGCATATATGTAGTTGAAAGATTGTCACATTGTCCCCAGACATCCTATGAATCGTGTGCATTTGGGTGAGAGAGATGGAAACATGAAATCATAACAAGCCTTTTTTTCCAGGTAGAAAAATTAAGTTAGAAATAAATCAGTTCCTATTACATAGTCATGGAAGCTCGGTGACATTTTTCTGACAATGAAGGCAGTGGAATGTCCAGAGAAAAAATGACTGAAAGTCTTTAGAAATATGCACATTAATTTCCTTTTTAGACATACAATATCATGGTCCTGAGGAGTGAACATATTGGGACATTCACTTTTCTGTGTCCCCTCTGCTATGTTTCAGGAAAGAAATTTTATTCATTGCAGGAACACCTTGGAAACTAGTCTAGTCTGAGGGTGCACTCACTGGCCTCAAGTAGCATAAGGGTGGGTAGAACTATTAATATATCAGCCCCCAGTTGAAACAGGCCCTCCTTAGTGTCCAGAAAAGAGAATAACATGACTGACATTTCTAAACTACGATGTTTCTAGAAGGAGTTTCTTGGCAACTTGAATTCCAAAGTTGATAAAACGAAAACACTGAGCTGGCCAAGACTGTTTGTTCTTGTGTTTAACTGAGGGGAGCACACTGATTCTGCTTGCTCCCACAGTTTAGACCCTCAGTTAACCTGGTTATCTTAGGGAATGTTTCTGTGGGTCAACACTCCAACAGTTAAGTTGTTAAAAACAATACTGAAGTGAGTGCTCAATGTTTGTGACCAGCAGTTAGTCTGATACAAAAAAAAAAAAAAAAATCAGGAGAAGTTTTCTATGTTTTGTGGGTTCCTATATATTTATATGCAATTACTTGGTAACTGATTTAAATATAGATGGATATTTATATGTTTATACTTACCATAATTTATATGTATTTTTAAATTAGTTGACGTAGTGTTCTTTATCTTATAAAGTTGGGATGTATGTAACTGTCTCTTTGGTGTGTGTATGTTGTCATGCTTCTCCACTGGAACAGAGGAATACTACAGGTGGACCAAGGACTTTATTGATTAATTACAATGTCCAGTCCATGGCCCTCCATAGGGCCATCTTTGAATGATCACATAGCTCTTGAATGTCATTCTTTAAGTATGGATTTTAAAGACCTAGTCTTTGCTATGGTCCTTTGCTCTTCCCAGTTGCTACCTATTCATTCATTCATTTCACCCATTCATCCACTAACTCTTTACTGAACACCCACTAGGCCCCAGCAGTGCTCTGGATAGAAATTGTTAATACAGTGGTGAACAAAGTCATTTCCCTCATCACAGCACTCAAGCAAGCCTTTTGTTTTTCTTCTACTCCCAAGTCCTTTAGCCACCTCAAAGTATTATCATTACCAATAATATAACCTTTCATTTTCTTTCCTTCAAGTTACCTTTGGCTATAAAGATATCAGTGAAAGCCAAATTCGTAGTTGGCATCATTGTTATAACTGCTAACTACCAGTGTTGGTTCATGGGTATGTGTCTTAAAGCCAATGCCCTAAAATTTAGTCCCAACAGTACTTCAGCTGTTCAGCCCTTAAAAGTCCTTCACATAAATAGCCATTATAGTGCAATCAATGCCTGTTAACATGTAAATATTCTTTTTTAAAAAGGTGATGTTTTTCTTATTTGTAACTTTTTTCCTGATAGACTTGGGAAGAATAATCTAACACAGACACTTATGTAACTTTTCCAATGAGCACATTTCCTGCAAACGTGGTCCCGTTTTTTTTAAACAAAGATTATGGTTTGGTACAGATTCTGTAATGTCTCCCCTGAAAACCCAACAGCTAGGGCAAAGGAGTCACACAACAGCGAGAAACTGGCATTCAATTCTCCTGAATTATGTTGTTATTTTTCATTTAAATTTATTTAAATGAATTGCTGGGCTCTCCTTGAAAACACGTATTTTCTCCTGTTGACCTCTATGAGCACTAAAGTAGATCCCAGAGGCCACAGAGTGGGAGATTTATAATGCCTTCTGGGAGCCTAGTTTACTTTCCCACATCCCGTTTGGACATTGTCAAATATTAGTCTTGGCAGGGTGGCAGAGGCTGTCAGGAGCAGTGGACAGCTTGATGGCCGTCCCGCCGTACATAGTCCCGTGACAGTGGCACTGTCAAATCTGCCCGCATCACTGAGGGAGAGCAGATCCATCAAGTTGACTTCTGCAATTGTGCCGGACATGAGTGATGTGCCACATTCTGGACAATATCTGCTTGGTGACGGTGGCCGAGGGGCTCAGGGAGTGCAGAGAGGGAAAGTTCTGCACGTCTCCTGTTACCACGGGTTTCAGCTGTAAGAGTGATGTCCTTGGGGCTTTTCCCCTGGCTGATTTATGGTGCAAAGTTGTTGCATTGGATTCTTTCTTTCTACAGTAACTCTACCAACTTTCACGTCTTGTTTTTGCTCAATGGAAATCAACTCTCACAGTGACCTGGGCCAAATCTAGTCTGGAAGCAGCTATCCAATGTCTTTCTTTTTTTTAATTTCAAAATATTAAGGGTGTACAAAATGTTACATTTTTGTAATGCTTGAGTCCCTGCTAAAGGTGTGCCAATGTCTTTTAAATCAAATAGAAGTTAGTATTCAACTAAAATTTTTTTGTCTACTTCTCTATATCAATCCAGATAGAATTGATATCTTTTCAGAAATATGCAGCATTATCATGCTAGAAACAAATACAGATGTTTGAAAGATTTAAAAAAAAAAAACTCAAGATGCAATGTAATAGAAACTCACACACACTGCTAATGGAAATGTAAGTTGATATAATGATTCTAGAAGATATTTTGGCCTTCTCAGCCAAAAGGCCTTAAACAGATTCCATACCCTTCAATCCAGAAATTTTATTTTAAGAAAGCATGATAGCTGCAAATTTTTTCTTTTTCTTTACGTATTGTAAGCTTGAGTCTCAGGATGTTTCTCCCTACTCAGGACACGGAACCCTTTCCTGGGGGTAAATAATGAAATGCCAGTGCATGTCCTTGAAAACCCAAGGCCTCCCAAGTGCCAGGGGAAGAAATCTCAGAAAAATAAGCAGGCAAAATGTTCCCTTTTCTCTACAGCCAGGAAAAGCTAACACTTCTCTGACATATTCTGGTTCTGATAAACTAAGGAAAATTGAGAACACACACAGAATTTTCAGTTCTCATATTCTTGTCCAATGTGAAGCCACATGCTAAAACGTATCACCCTATTCTGTCAGTGATGTGACAAGCGTCTTTCAACGTGCTTTGTGAATCACGGACACAAAGACCTCAAATTTTTGTTATATCCTTTGAAGTACAACCAGTAATGCCAAAGTCTGCAACTCTGTTTTTCTTACGTAATATGTGTCCTGATTATAAACTATAAATTGACATCTCTGCTTTCTGAAAGGGTCACATACTTTTTGAGTTACCTCTATTGACCCACCAAAGAGGCTTATTGGCACGTCCTTCTTTTTACACATGACTGGAAGTAAAATTAACCCACAACTTGGTTCTATAATTATATTTCATTATATTCTATAATTAAATTGAAAGTTTCAGAGCCTTTTAAAAAATGTACATTAATAGTATCCTAAGGAAATAATTTTAAAAATTTATTAAAAAGACTTGTGCCCAGAATACTTTTGAGTGTTACTGATATTAGCTAAAAAAATCAGCAGCAGCCTTAATGACCCCAGGAGAATGGTCTGACCATTTGGGGAGGTCAAACATATCATTATATACACAGATCAGAGGCAGTTGTGTCATATTTTCCAGTTTATTGGAAATATGTTTTAAACAAAGGGGAAAATAAAACAGGACAAAAAACTCTAAACATAATCAGAGCTGAAGTTTTAAAAATCTATGTATGCATTATGGTTGGCATTTAGTGGCAAGATTATGATTGATTTGGGGTTTGTTTTTATATTCCTCTAAATTTTCTACTTTTTCTACAGTGAATATGACTTTTTATAATTAAAAAATATTAAAATACCGTAGAAAAACCCAACAAAATATGTATAAGCATCCCAATACTTCTGTGTAGCATACTAACATTCTACCTGATTTTAACTCTATTTTCATAGTCAAAAAAAATCAAAGTCTGGATAGGAAGTTGATTTATTTGTATTGCCATGGTGATTTCTGTCTTTCTATATAATGCTCTGCCTTCCTCTGAAGGGAAACATTGGTAAGAATCTATGGGTTTTGTTCTGTCAGTTTTTTTTCTTTATGTCAGTATCTAAGAAATCTGCACAGCTTAAAAACAAATGTTATTCTTCAAAGTGTTATTTACTTCTCTCATTATCAGTATAATTCAAAAATGAATCTAGCTACTGAAGCCTGGAAAAATATATAGAATTTATGGACCAAAGTGTGGACCCAATGAAATCTAGTGGTAATGCCCTAAATTTTGAGAGAATTGAGCAAATCACAGAAAGCATACCTAATTTCCAGAGCAATGTACTAGCACTAACAAGAGCTCTACATAGCATGTTAAATCAAAACTAGCTTCTTGGAGAGATGAAGCTGCACACATTTGGCGTCATAGCCTAGGGCCAATAATCTATGGACTTGTGTCTATTAACTTAGCATTCTTTCCCGGACTTTTCATTCAGGTGCAGTTGTCATTTCCTCAGGGATGAGGTTCATTTCCAAAAGCAATAATCTCGTAAGCCCCTCTCAATTTTCTGCCCACCGGTATTCGGAGCAGGGACGTCATTGTTGTCTGAAAGGCAGTTCCCACGCTCGTTGGCAGCAGGCTTTCTTGCTGAATGTCTCTGCTGAGTGTTCCACAGCATCTCCTGAGTGCAATTGCAAGCTGTCCTTTAGTCAGAGACGCCCAGTTTTGCTGTTACCATGCTGAGGGTGCAACTCTGATGCCCCTTCCCCAATGTGTCCCGTCCTAAAACGAGAGAGGTGGAAGTAGAGGGCCCCAAGAGCAGCAAACATCAAGTAAGACAAGCAATAGAAAAGGCACACGTGGCGGCAAACATGACAGTGGGGCTCGTGACGGTTCCTGGAGACACCGGACCCCAGCAGGGAGGCTCCCCCTCAATAGCGAAACACACTGACAAAGCCGGTAATGCTGGCAGGAGTAAAACTCACATTCTCATTTGCAAACGGCTATAAAATGCGCAGAATATTGTGCAGATTTGTAGCCACTTAGCACTTCCTGCCGTGTGGGTGAAAGAAAGTTGAAACAGAAATATTATTCAATAGTTTCACAAATGGATACATATGAACAAGTTTACTGTGAGCAGAGTTTACTATGCTATGAGATCAATTCTTCTAAAACGTAAAGACTGTGATAATCTCAGCTCAGGGCTATAAAAGAATGTGTAATTTTAGCTAGGAACAAAGAGATGGATGTGCCCATAGATTTTTTCCTATGACTTTCACAATTTGTGGACCCACCACCCGTTCATAGCCCTAATCTGCTGAGCATGAACAGTGAGCACAAAGTGACCATCCAGACTTGCTCTTTGGAGAGCGACATTGGCCTAGACGCTCTGGCGTGTCCACCGTTGAGTCAGTCATGCCCACCCACATTTGTAAGGACTTGGCAGTGCCCGTGGGGGCCACCAGGAGTGGGCACAGACCCTGGAAGAGGACTTTAGAAGTGCACAAGGGAGCAGCAATGGCCGTGTCTGTGCACTTACCAAGAGAAACAGGCAGAGCAAATGGAACTGCTGATGTAGCTTCACTTGCAGCCTGAACTTCAGCGACAACACCTCTGACCAGTTCTCTGTAAATCCTGACCCAGAGAATGGAGGGGAACTACAGGAGAGTGTCAGAAAACACAGATTCAGGGCTGCATGTGAAGGGGTCGTGGATGCTTGAGAGACACAACTAGAAGCATGTGGTAGGCCAAAAAATGTCCCCCCAAAGATATAAACAACCTAATGCCTGGACCTTGCAAATGTCACCTTATATGGTGCTAAGGGACTCTGCAGGTGTGATTAAGCATCTCGGGTTGGAGAGATTATCCTGAATTACCCAAGTGGATCCTCAATGCAGTCGTATGAATTCTTGTAAGAGGGAGGAAGAAGGAAATTTCATACACATACAGGAGAGGAAGAGGCAGTGTGATGACAGAGGCAGGGAGTGGGGAGGCATGACCACAAGCCAAGGAATGCTGGCGGCCACCAGATGCCAGAAGAGGCAAGGGGTGGATCCTCCCCTCGGCCTCCAGGGCCAGCCCAGTCCTGCCAGCATCTCAGTTTTGACCCAATGATGCCAATTTCAGACTTCTCGGCTCCAGAACCGTGAGAGAATAAATTTTCTGTTACTTTAAGCCACCAAGTTTGTGGCAATTTGTTGTAGCAGCCACAGGAAACTAATAAGGTCATCTTTGCAGCTGTGTTTCTTAATATTTGGAGTCGGTTATAATTGCCTGCCTAAATGTGAGCTCAATAATCTACTAATTATTTTGTCATTATTATAGAGAGACGAATGTTAAAAATGTCTTTTCTAAGATCCCAGTGGACTATCTGGACCAGGCGAATGCAGCAGCAGTCAGCAAGAGCTCAAGCCCTGGGCTAGGACCCAATAACAGCAGAGCCCCTTGTCCTGGAGGGTAAAACACACGAGAAAACTGTGATGTGGTTGGTATATTTTAAACCCTCACGTGAGTGTGTACTGTCACATGCCAAGGAAGCCAGTGTTGTTCAAAAGTCAACTGTAGTTCGAAGTAAAACAAAGAGAGCAAACAACTTAGTAGGCTACAAGTGTGTCTGCAGCTCAATTTCCTGTCCGTAGGGGGCTTGACTTGCACGGACTTGGCGTGGCGGCCCCCGCTGCAGTGCAGTACCACCCTTTCTCTCCCCAGGTTTTTCTCAGCAGCTCGTCGCAGCGGCAGTAAGAGGACTAGCGTGGCTCTGCTGTTTGGAACTCCTCAGCTTTGTGTGTGTGTGTGATTTTAAAAAAACATTTGATTTCATAGATGAAAATATAATCCACATAACGATTTATCACAAAAGAGTTACAATAATTGACTTTCTTTTTCTTACATTCTTTTTTTATTTCAAAATATTAAGGGGGTACAAATGTTTTTGTTACACGAATACCTTTTATAATCCTTAAGTCAGAGCTTTTAGTGTGCCCATCACCCAAATAGTGTTCACTGTGCCCGACAGATAAGTTTTTACCCCTCCTTTCCACTCCCCTCCCCTCTTCCTGATTTCCAATGACCTTTACATCTCTTTGTGCCTGTGTGCACCCATCAATTAGCGCCCAATTATTAGAGAGAATATGTGGTGTTTGGTTTTCCATTCCTGAGACACATCACTTAGGATAATGGTCTCCAGTTCCAACCAAGATGCTGCAAAAGACATTGTCATTCCTTTTCATGGCTGAGTAATACTCCATGGTGTGTGTGTGTGTGTGTGTGTAGACATACATACACATACTCCACATTTTGTTAATTCACTCGTGAATTGATGGGCACTTAGATTGATTCCACATCTTTGTGATTGTGAATTGTGCTGCAATAAACATTCGAGTGCAGCTGTCTTTTTGATAAAATGACTTCTTTTCTTTTGGGTAGATACCCAGTAGTGCGATTTCTGGATCAAATGGTAGGTCTACTTTCAGTTCTTTGAGGAATCTCCACACTACTTTCTATAGAGGTTGTACTAATTTGCAGTCCCACCAACAGTGTATAAATGTTCCTTTCTCTCTGCACCCACAACAGCATCTGTTGTTTTTTGACTTTTTAATAATATGGCTATTCTCATAGGGGTAAGACAATATCTCATTGTGAAACACTTTATTTTTGAACACTTTATTTTCTTTAACCCAAATTGAAGAATCCTTGACCTAGAAACATTACTTCAGGATTCTGCAGACGTGAGCACTCCCCCCTGCTAGGCTCAGCACACGGCCTGTCTCAGTAGCTTCAAATCTTCTCCATCGTGGGACAGACTCACACACAAAGCTCTCCAGGACCCTGCTTTTGATTGCCACCTGGAACTTCCCTTTAAATGCTCAGCCTTTGCATCTTTCTACTCATCCCAAATCTCTTTAACCAAACAGAATTCACCCTTCTTCTAACCCTCCTCCCGTAAGGAATGATCTTGGCACAAATCAGATCTACTTACACAGGGCAATACCTGGGAGTCCTGGACTGACCCCATCTTTCTTCACTCCTCAGCCAATTCTCTCCCAACCGCAACTCTCCCTCTCCAAGCCATTGCCTTCTCTGCTGCCCAGAGGACTCTGCCACACTCAGGACTAATTTGCCTCTTGCATGGCTGCTCTGTGGTCTTCGGGGGTCCCCTTTCACCCCATCCAGCCTCCACCCTGCCATAACTTTAGTTCATCTTCCACATTGGTGCCAATGGAACTTTATCAAAACAAAATCTATACAAAGTCCTTCACTGAGATTTCATTGTTCTCATACAATTAGTGCTGCCTTCCAGCTATGGATAAGGGTCTTTCCTGATCTTTCCCCAGTCACTGTTACCATCCTGGACAGATACAGGTTGCTCAGCTACACGAGCCTACCTACAGCCTCCTGAATGAGGCGTGTCCTCTCCTACCTTCCTGTAGCTACTCTGCCCAGTGAACCCCAATTTCCTCCAAGTCTGCATGAAAGCAGCCTCTTGGGCAAGCTTTTCCTGGCCTCCTCATGCCAGGGGAACTGCCCTTCTCCAGACCCTCAATGCACTGGCCATGACCTTCATTGCAGCATCCAAACTCTGCACTGTGATGACTAGGTTCTCTATTTCCACCACTAAGACTTGCCTGGGGGTTTACCTGCCCATCTTCATCCTCATTCCTGGCCCATGAAGGGCATTCTGAGAGGTTTTGTGGAATAAGCAAATGAATACATGATTCAAATAAATATAGAATCACAGGTAATCTTAATTAGATCACATTCTGCTTAGCTTTAAGGAAAATGAGGGAATAAACCAAGTCAAAAGTGTTAGCATGGTAAAGAATATAATGTGAGAAAAATGGAGGCAAGAATAGAAGCATATTGCTAAAAAAATGGATTCATTAAGAAGAGATTCTTTGGAAGTAAAGTTAGCTTGTTTCTGAAGGTCGTTTCTGTCCCTAGTCAGTGACAGAACAGCATCGTAAATTGCTTCGTGTTAAATTAAGTAGACTGGTGCTCTACGAGCAGTGGGTGGTCCAAAAGACAAGCAGTTATGCCTCTTAAGTAGCAAAGACGACAATCCTTGGCTATCGTATTCTCAATTAAAGTCTTTCTGCTTTTCCTCTAATTAAACAGGGCCAGATTTCCCTCTTTATTATGCCAGATACATGGCTTCCATGTGATTGAAAAGAATAAAAATGTGCACTCTTTCTCTGCCTCACTGAAGAGACGCCTGCATCGCCGGCAACAAGGGCACCCCAGGCCATGAGAGAGAGAGAGAAAGAGAGGTTGACAACGGCTCAGGACACATGATTATGCATTTCAACTTCTTTATGTTGCACTTTTTAGACTCAAAGTTGTCTCCATGTTTAACAAGGGAAAGTTTCAAGGGGCGAGGAATTTGGACCCTGGCCCCTCATCCTTAATGGAGTTCTCATTTACAGTGTCTCCTTTATCCCATTAATTGGGGACTGAGACTTTCACCACAAACTTCTTCCTTCTAAGAACCAGCAGCTTATCCTTATGACCTTTAAACAAACGTTACCTGGGACACGCACAGGATCTCGGTTTACACCTTGACACAGTCTTCTTCTCCACCTGACCCCGGGTGAATTTACATCACGTGCTGGGCAGGCAGCCAAGATTGCCCTTCCTTCTCGTTAGAATTAGAAGAAAGGAGGGCACTGGGCAGAAAACCAGACCCGACAACCTGTCTGTGACCCCACTTCAGTGAACATCCTCACGTTAGAAGATCAATATTCTCCTCTTAGTTTTTATTTCCAGCTGATATTTTTGTCTGAAGGTGTGCAGACTCCCCCGTCATTCTAATATTACTACCACAACCACTAATTCAGTTCTTGAAATGGCTCCTTCATTGAACGGCAGAATCGCTTATTTAAAAGATTATTATTGGCAAGTTAATAAATAGTTAACACAGTTTCTGAAATGGACTGCATACTCAAAAGTACTTACATTTCTGTCATTTTTCCTCATAGAATGTAAACAACAATTACAGCAACATGTGACATCTCTCCTGAGGGGACCAACTCACAGGATAGGTAAGTAATGACATCAATCCACATACTGAGGACCCCCCTGCCTGCTTTCCACAATGGAGAGAAATCAGCCCCATTGAGAGGGGAACCCTATGTGTGCTCTTTGGGGAAATTCTGACCAAGAAATTGCTAAGGCTTGTGCTTGTTGTGTTAAGTAGTGGTAGTTCTTGGGGCCATTTAAATGAGTTATTCCACATAAAGCTCTCAAAGCCATGCTTGGCACAGGGTGAGCACTGGGTGAGAGGTGGGAGATGAAGGAGGGTTGGGGGGTTTCTGCTGGAAGAGCATAGAGACTCATTAGCAACCTGATATCCCCCAAACCATGGGGTCCAATAAGACCAGGTACAGGCCAAGTTCAAAAAGAGAAATTTCCCAAATACATTAGAAGCCCAAATGTTACAATGCATCAATTCACCGTCTTTCCCAGTTCCACACTGTCCCATGATCATGACAGTAACGCAGTGGCAGAAATTCCCGGTGCTTTCCCCTCGCTGGGGGCAGTTCAGATCCAGACCTCACCTGCAGGACTAAACGTAACAGTAGGTCAGCTCCCATCTGAGCAATTGTGGAAGAATTATTGACGTTCTGAAAGAATTAACTTTATAATAACAGAGAGCAGAAAAAGTTGGTAAGAAAGTAATTTCATACAAGTCTTTCCAGTCAAAATTGTTCTGCTATGAGGAGCCTATCAGGAGAAGGAGACAGCCAGACATTTCAAAAATAGTCTAACTGAATTTTTGGCTCTCCTTACATTTAAGGAATGTTTTCCTAAATACAAATACTTGTTGCTCAGTTTGCTACATTAGGTCATTATTTTTAATATATTGCGATACCTCTGAGATACTCAGAGATCTGGGACCGTAGCTTTCCTTTGGCCATGCCTTTGTGGCAGCTGTTCTCATTCAGGCAGATACAGAAATGAGAAACTTCCAGGGCTGGATTTCACGTTCATGAGCTCTAGAATCCGTATTCCTAGCTCTAGCCCACTGCCAGGAAACATCTCTCGGAATTTTGAAGGGAGGGTCTACTTTCATTGACACCTTTCCCAGAAATTGAGATATCTCTTCTTCCGTGAAGATGACATAGATTACTCTAAAATATAAAACAGTCCTTAAGAGCTTAGAAAAAAGTAGTAAGAGTAAACCGGTTACTTTAATAACCTAATCCTTTACTCCCAACCATGATGCACCAGCCGGTGCTCTCGTGAGGTCTGGTGGGTACTGCAGTACACGGGCCATGACTACCTTTCTCTCTCTCCTGTCTCCGCCCAAGCCTGCCTCAATGCCTAAACTCCCCACTCAGAGAGTCCCTCCGGGATTAAGGTCCAATTTTCAGAAGGCCCCTGCTAAGTAAAACCATCTAGTTTACTTACATTTGTTAACACACTAACACAAACATGTGCCCACTGGGTTCTAGAGATTTGGGATGCACCAATGAACAAATCAGATAAAAATGCCCACTCCTGGGAGGGAGGGGTGTGAAGAGCAGGACGGGAGTCAGGAGCGCAGGGCGGGGCAGAGGGGAGGGGGCCGGATTGCACAGGGTGTTGAGAGCAGGCTTTATCAAGAGCACCATCAACTGGAAAATAAGGATGATGATGATGAAGGTAGTGCTTATCTCAAGGTGCTGTGGAAAGATGTAAATAAGTCAAGACACAGGAAGTACTCAGAATAGTGCCTGGCATGTATTGAGCCCTTCTTCGCTCGATAAATGTTACCAGTATTGTTGTTATTGTGGGAGTCCGACTCTGGGGCCCACAGGGGCTGACAACTGAAAATGTAAGGCTGAGTGATGTGCACGGGGCAGGAGCAGACGTGTCACAGGCAGGAGGGTGGGAGTGGGAGAGAGAATGGGAGGCAGCTGGGAACGCTGGCGTGGAAGGGAAGCCACGTCAGCACTTGCAGCAGAGGAGCGTGGGAGTTCTCACAGGACGGGAGAAGCAGCCGTGCCCTGGAAAGGCGGAGGGTCACTGAGGGTGACTACTCCCCAGCACTGACGATGGATGGCCCAGGAATGGCCAGTATGCAGCCAATGGTTAGCTGCTGAGTGGACAGAGCAGCATCAGCTGAAACGACAAGCAGAACTTTTACTATGAATATGTGACTTCATAGTATGTTAAAATCTGCCACTGTGGGGCATCAAATGGTGCCCCCCCCCAAAAAAAAAAGTGTTCAAGTCTTAACTCCTAGAACCTTTGCATGTGACCTTACTTGGAAAAAAGCATTTTGGAGACATCATTAGGAGGTTAAAGGTCTTCAGATGAAATCATCCTGGATTAACCAGGTAGACCCTAAATCTAATGACAATTATCCTTATAAGAGACAAAAAAGGAGGAAAAAGAAACACAGAGCAGAGGGCCATGCAAAGATGGAGGCAGATATTGGAGTGATGCAACCATAGGCCCAGGAAGACCAGGAGCCGCCAGAGCTGGAAGAGACAAGGAAGGTTCTTCTCTGGAGGGAGCATGGCCCCACCAACAGCTTGATTTCAGATTTCTGGCTCCTAGAACTGTGAGAGAATAAATTTCTGTTGTTTTAGGTTACGCAGTTTATGATAATGTACTAAGGCAGCCCAAGGAAATGAACACAGCCATCGTCCGGATCCTTCACCTGCCTGGCCTGGCGGGGAAGCTGGAGGCAGCCAGGGCCCTGGTGGACACGATTTCACAGCTGTCACGTGGTTGGTTGTCAAAGAAAGGAGCATTCTCAGCTTATGGTGGATCCCAAAGTGGAGACCCTGGAGGTTGGAGTGGAAAGAATGAAGCAGATTCAGAAGGGAAAGGAGACAGAAGAGAGGAAGCAAGCAGAGGAGAGGTGAGGTGCGGAGGTAGCCCTGGCCACGGGGAGTGGACGGAGCAGGAAGTGAGGACGGGCGTGGCCGTGTCAGCACGGCGGCAGACACCCAGGCAGGAACGGGGCAGAGAAAGCAGGACGGTGTGGAGGAGTCCGGCAAGGAAAAGAAAGGAGCTTCTTAAAAGGCAAATAAAGAATCACAAAGTATTGTAGTAACCCTAAGACAGAAATCTGCCTGGCTTGTAAGAGGAAACTTAGGCAAAATGCTGCATCCTGTAAGGGCTCATTCAGTGCTCAGATGTCCTAGCTCTGCAGAGAACAAGTTTCCAATTATACTTTAGATTCTGGATAAAATGAGCCACTACAACTAACTTGTCTCAAAAATGGCCATATGAGAACCTCTCCATGTGCTTTCAGTAGAAATGGTAACTACCCCATTTACTTCTTTTATTTCATAACTTAAAAGCCAAGTTTGTACAATTTAGCAAAATTTTTAACTGAGTTGGATTACTCTTTAAAAATTGGCATAAGCAATTCAAACTAACACATGGCTTTAGGTGATAATGATCTTATTTTTTTTAATCTTAAATAATGATGCGTGTTTTGAGTGTCTTTGTCTCTACGTATGGGCTATTTGTGGAGGACTTTGAGCATATCAGTAAAACTCATTAAAATGTCCCCCAAGCATGTCACATCTACAAGTTTAATCAAACAGAGAATATGTTGGATGTGCTTTCTTCTGCTAATAAGCCACCAAACTTTGGCCAGAATATGCATCATTCTAAAGCATCAGTGAATGGGACCTCACATGTACCTGTTGTTTTCAGAAATACCAGTTTCATAACATTTTATCTGCAGTGAAAGAGATTTTCAAAACCAAAAACTTATCTGAGAGGGATGAGGGTCAATGTTGTTATATCATAACAGAATTGGTCTCAGGAAACAGAGCTGATATCTGGGACTATTTCTGTTTTCCTGTTTCTCACTGATGCAAATTGGACATTACTGGGATTGACCAGTATCGAACTGAGACTACATTGACTTCAAAATAATTTTAGGCAGTTCCTTACTGGAAATTCGGACTTGCTGTCACTGTCAAAAAGCTGATTTTTTAATGTCACTTTGGCTTCAAATTCTGTTGAAAGTAAACGATGTGAGAAGGTCTTAGAAAAAGTTGCAGACTATAAATATTTGCAAAATGGTCTTTACTTAATAATCGTGACTTTAAATATGATAAAAGATACATCCTATAAAAATGGTCATATTGCTGGGGGATACCCTTGCTTCCTTACTGTCTACCAGCGGACCTCATGGGCTGTGTGAGAGAAAGAGGCTGCAGGGTTGGAGAGAAACAGTGCAACTGCAGAAATAATAACGTTAAATGCTTCTGAGCTGTCAATAATTGACAAGAACTCTCCAGCATATAAAAAAAAAGCAATGGGGAGAAGACTACTTGGATTTTTGATTTAGTAATTTAGTTGTGGAAGAATACAGGACAGATGGCTCACTAGATCATGTATTTGCAAATGGCTTCATACAAACTTTCTGAAAAACTGCAAATGACAAAGAAAGTTATTGTCAACAAATTCATGTTTTTTGGGACATCCCAGACTCAATAATGATTCAGCCAAATATTCAGTGTTTCCCATGTGGGAAGAACAATGCACTAATCGATGCTCATAGTGATGTCACACAAGGAGAAAGGAACTAACTTCCTTCAATGCAGAATAATCAGTTTAAGAAGTCAGGGAAATATTTAATATGGTTTGCAAAGATTTCTATACAATGACCAAAAAAACCAGGAGATAGCATTGAAAGGAGGTATCAGTTGTTTCAAAAACCCTATTATCTGGAATAGGTTCCCCCCCCCAATTATACTAGATAACTATGGAGTTCCTTATTTTCATAGACAAGAAAACATTATTCAAGCTCATTAGAAGAATAAATAGGTGGAATATGAAACATGATTTCACACCCATTCAAAAGTTATTTTTAAGCACAGACTTGAAAACTCTGCTTGCTTAGAGAGCGTTTTGCTCCCAGAGTGAAGTATGTATGCTCTGTGGATTTTGATGAGCTGAAATCTGAAAGATGATGTTTATGAAATGCCAGTGCTGGTCCGCTAGTACTTCCTTTTTGCATCTTTGAAACGTGTTTTATTCTCAGAGAGACTGAGAACGACACAGGAAGAAGGGTAGAAATGTAGCGAAACAACACACGTCATTGGGATGATTAAAATTTGAAGCACCAGCCACTCAATGGAGGGGTGTATACGCTATCTGATGTTTACCTGGCACCACTGCAGATTGGAAATTTCCAAACTAATCTGGAATTTTTTTTTAAAGGTGTGGGATTACAAAACCCAGGTGCTTTGTTCTGGCTGAGGAAGGGGCAGCAAACAGTCTCCAAGCAACAGGCTCCCATTTGCTTTCTCAATTCCTGTCGTTTGTGGGTGTCTGACTGTGCTCAAATGAGCATTGATCCTCTTGACGATTCCAGAGCATTTCATTAAGCAAAGATTCGGTCCTTACCTCTGAATAATGTAATGCAACTGCACCCTCGAGGGCAATGCTTATTAAAATAAACAAGGCTATGTGAACTCACGTGCCCATTTCCAAATAGGATACAGCAGAGCAGTTCACAGTTAAAAGAATGTCTGCTTCGCATAACCTAAATGTACATTTGGATTTTTACCACGAATGCTTGACACAAAGCAAATGCATCACAAATATTCAAAAGTGGGAAACTTTCGTGAACCTGAAAGTCGCGTTCTAAAAGGAAACAAGTGGCCCGTCACAGCAAATAGCACGCTGGGTTTGTGTGATGTTGATGCCGTGTAGGGTCAGAAAATAGTAAGCTGTGATTCGTTCATTTAGCTCAGAGACTGTTATGGGGACTTTTGCCAGCTTTGTGCATTGAAACTAACACTCTCATATGTAAAACCAAGTTAAATCCCAGATCTTCCACTTATTATTTGCGTGACCTTGGGCAAGTCGCTTTATCTCCCTAAATCTTGATTTCCTCAACTACGCAAGGGAATTGTTAACCCCCTTAGAGAGTGGGAATGGGATAGATAAAATTAAGCAGAGTGACTAACGGTAGTATATAATATTAGTATTATTTTTAAAGTCCATTAAAATTGGTGTTTAAAATCAAGTATATGCATCAACATAAATACTTGAAAACTTTATTTGCATGGCTATATTAGATATTTAGTAAGAAGACGTAGTAAAATTGCAATCTTAAGAGTCAACCTGGTAGGTAATGGTGCCCAGCTGTTTGGTCAAACATCAGTTTAGATGTTTCTGTGAAGGTTTCTGGCTTTGTAGATGTGATCCACACATCAGCAGACTGTAAGTAAAGCAGATTACCCTCCATGATGTGGGTGGGCCTCATCCCAGCAGGTGACAGCCTCAAGAGTAAAGGCGGAGGTTCCTCAAAGTAGAAAAATTCTACCTCAAGTCTACAGCATAGAAACCCTATCTGAGTTTCCACCCTGCTGCCCTGTGGAATTTGAATACGAGACAAAACATCAACTCTTACCTGAATTTCTAGATTGTCAGCCTGCCTGTGAATTTCAGACCTGCTGGCTCCCATAATTGCATAAGCCAATCCCTTAAAATAAATCTTTGTCTCTCTCTCTCTCTCTAAATATATACATGTATCTATATATATGATGTCTCTATATGAATATATGTATATATTTTATATAAGATAGATCTATAATCATATCTTCATATCTGTCTATATATACATGGAAAGATATCTATAGAGTTATAGAGACGGAGAGGTGAATAAAGACAGATGATATTGATAGATGGAAGGTAGATAGATTGAGATAGATGAAGAGAGAGAGAGAGAGAGGGAGAGGTTCTATTGCTTCTATTTTTCTGTAGAACTCTGACTAATTAAGCAGCAAATGCATATTTATGTTCTTTAACTTCTCTCTACCCTGTCATGGATCAATAGATGAATCCTATGCAGTCAGAAAAATGCCCCTCAGTTCTAAATCCAACCCTCTTTTCCAGTTTTTGTGGGTCCTCTTATCTTTGTCTCTACATCGCCAAGTGACATCCCAATGCCTCTGAGACTTCGCTGGTCTCCACTGAGAAGAAAGAACACTAATCTGCAGGGTAAAAAACTATGTACCTCACCCATTTAACAGTTTTGGAAAGTGACCTCCATTCACGTAAGAGTTTCAAATTTCCATGTTTCCTTTTCCTCTGATTTCCTTAAGACCTGATATGTGCCATTGCTCTTGTTCACTCTCCCTTCATTCCTTGATGATCTGGGGGGAGCAGTCTACTCTGGGAGGAGTAGATTCTGCCGCGGAAATTGAAAGACAGGAAATGTGCGTGTCTCATCAAGGGCACTGGGAATGAGTTACCAAAGGCACCAGACCCCTTGTTTTTGACTCATAAACAGAAGATTTTAACTGAAACATGAGCTCTCATTTGCTTTGGTTCACACAAAAACCTGAAAGATATATTTTAAAAAATGTGTATTTTTCTCTGTTATCCAAAATTCCGCAAGAAAGGCAAATGAACACTGTACATCACTAGACTTTTTATCATCTGAACACCTCTTAGTAAAATAAATAGGCACTAGGTATGCTCCGTGTGAAACACACCAAGAGGAAGTTACTTAGAGATTATTTTTAAAATCCAATTTAACTTAATAGTCTAATTAAAAGGCCATTATTATTATAAATAATATATATAATATATAATAATATAAATAAGCCTCTTTAGTGGGAGGATTAAACTGAATTTCCAGTCTATAATATGCAGTGGAGATTCACCCTCTTTTACTCACAAATCCATCAACCTGGGCTTCTGCTTACATAATGTCACTAAAATTTGAAACAATTATTGATTTTCAAATCTAATTTTCCCCATATGCCAAATTAATTCTAATCCTCAGAGGTATTTACTATTAAACAGTGCGGTAGTGCTCTTCCCAATATTTTGCTATACAGATGCCACTTGTCTTACAATGGGGTTGTGTCACAATGAACCTATAAGTTGAAATAGGTTGGAAAATGCGTTTAATACTCCCAACTTACCAAACATTATAGCTTAGCATATTCTACCTTAAATGTGGTCAGAACACTTATATTAGCCTACAGTTAAGCAACATCATCTAACACAAAGCCTATTTTGTAATAAAATGTTGACTATCTCATGTAACTCAGTGCATACTCTACTGAAAGTAAAAAACAAAGTGGTTGTATGGGTACTGGAAATGGGGTTTCTTCTGAATCATCCTAAGACCAAAAAATCATAAGTTGAAGCATCATAAGTTGGGGATCATATGTGTATGCATAGGAACATTTGTGTACACACATACTTGTACACATATACACCAAGAAGAATTCAAGGCATATGTATTGATATGTAACTTAGTCTTTTTGCTTAACTGTTTCAGTATTTAATTTTTTATGCACTTTAAATATTTTGCATGTCAGTATCTATAATCATATGTCACTATTTTTAAAACATATATTATTCTAGATATATGTTTACTAAAATTTGTTACCCTATTCTCTTTTTGTGGGATATTTAAAAAATTTTATGGCTTTATTTTTTTCTATTTTAAATAATGTTGCAATTAACTCCCTTAAGTATATGTGCATATATATGTGTGTGTGTGTGTGTATAGATAGATAGATACTATGTAATTTTATTTTAGGATAAATTCCTTGAAGTATTAATGCTGAGTCAAATGTATAGAGATTTAACATTTTTAATTTGAAGATCTATTAAGATACTGCCAAATAGTTTCACTATATTTGGAAATCTTGGTTTCTCACTTTGTGAGTAAGTGATACAAAATTCTAGTTTTAACTTCAGTTTATGTTGATTTTTGGCTGCCTGGTTGAAAAAAAGACACCTCACAAGACTACATGATGTCAAATAAAATAAGCCTGAATTTACTAAATTATAATATTAGTTTGTCAATTTCATCCACTAATTATGTCAAAGTTTTATTAAAACTAAAATGTCCATGTTCTGTGGTATCAATCAATTGTTCTATCAGAATGTGCTGTTTTTTAATGTTTTTAACAAATGAATTTAAAACTCACTGGAAAGTCATTATTTGAAAAATTATTAAACAGGACAGAAAGTTGTTTCCAATTTTTAAGTGTGTGGATATAAATGACTTCGAAGGTGACATCTAACTTCAGCAACCCCACCACAATGGTGAAATCACTGTGATGGAAACATTTCCATGTACTTATTTCCTAATGCTTTTGTGGTAGTACATAGTTCTTTCAAAATGTAATTATTGTCTTATATTTTGTTAAGATGCCATCTTTACTTGGAAAAAATGTATTAGCTGTCTTTATATTTAGAAAGCCTAATCCTATCATTTCTCAGGATATAATCTTGTGGGAGTGTGTGGGGGATCTCCTCTCCCACCCGACTTCCGCCCCGTCCCCATGGCTGAGAAGAGCACCTGTTCTTGAGACGTCCAGCCTTCTCCAGGTCCTGGGCATTCCTGGAGGGGAGCCCTTAGCACAAAGGATTTTCATATGTGATTGGAAATCAGGGTGTAGATAGCAGTAAAATATGGATGCAGATGTAAAGAGAAAGAGAGTTTGGGGTTTTTTAATACCGTGAAGAGATTAATAAGTCCCAGGCAATATGAAATTGAAATTTTTATAAAACCATTTTCTGTCCCTAACATAAATTATAACTTCAATGTAGTGGATATTAAGACACAGCAATCCCCCCAATTATCAGCAAGAACCCATTCCCTTTGGGCCAACTGCTATGTGGAGCTCGGCTAGAAAACACTGGCAAGGAGAATCCCATGAGGACAACCTTGCCGACAGGGAACAGACCTGAGGTTAGATGTGTATGTCTCCTTCAAATGGCGAACCTCACATAGCAGGGAACTCAGAAATGTGAGCAGTTTTTATTTGACGTTGATACTCAGAAAGCAATGCGTAGCTGAAAGTGTGATGCTGGTGGTTGCACGTTTGATTGTTCTGGGATCTCATCAGTATTCACATTATTTACAGATAATGCAAATGACAAGCCTACTTTCTGTTTTTGATGACCTATTATTATGGAAAATTTACAATATCTATCTGGGTTTGAAACTTTCTAAGGTGGGGAAGATCAACAAACGCAATCAATAAATTTGAATAGCAATCTTAAAACAGTTAAAAATAATGTGTGTTTATCATGTACAAAAGATAGAAACATTTTCTCTGGAAATCAGGTTATATTGCAGCATAACACAAGTAGTTCTGTGCTTTGCAAAATAACGCATGCATGGTTTAAATATTCTTACATCCTACGTCCAGGCAGTAAATGCTCACTTTGAGCCAGACGTGGGGGCAGGTGTTGGACAAGCCTTTGAAGATGCAAAAGAAATAATGCCTCGCCACTCTGTTTTAATTTGCCTCCTTTTCCACCAGAAAATGAGTGTGTTGAGGGTAGAGGCCAGGTGACTCACGTCTACATCTGCAGCACATGAACCAATGCCCAGCATAGCAGAGTCTCAGATATGCTTGTTGAATGGAGGAAGGAATAGATCCAAACACTGTTCTCTCTTCAGTTCAAAGTCCTGGGTCCAAAGACCACTGGAGTTTCATTGTTGGTTGAAGTCAGTAGGCGATTCTTGAGAAACCCAACAGTTTACTCCTAAGTTGACTGATAAGCCAATCAGTAACAACACCTGTCTTGAAGTGTTTGCCTTGTAACCTTTGCCTTGCCCAAAAGGTGTCTAGCTATGGTATCAGGACACTTGCCTGCAGTTACCACAGTGTCTATACAGAATAGAATGGCCAGCGCTATAAAGATGGATTTATTGTAAAGTCCAAAAACCCAGTTCTAGATATTGCAATGCATATTAATATATTCTGAACACCACACTCATTCCCACGCCCAGGGAGTTTACAAGGAGCAAAGGGGACAGAACAAATAGACTCTCCTGCATAGATCTGATTACAGTGAGTGCCAGACAGAAGCAAGCTGCTCTGAGAACACAGAGGAGGGAGCAGCCAATCTAGGCAAGGAGAATCCACTTCAGTTCCTTAAAAATCCATCCGTGGTCTCTTCTGTGCTGGGCATGGGCTCTGAACTCAGCCAAGTTTGGATTTAGGTCCCCGTGTTGTTGCTCATGACTGCGTGGTTCTGTCCAAGTTACGTTGCCTCTCTATTCTTCTGTTTCCTCATGTGTCCAATGGCAGCAGAAAGACCTGCCTTGTAGATTTTAGTGAAAAACAAGTGTGTGACCTGGTGACCTCACACTCAGCCACGTTGCTTCTGACCTCAGACCCCACGCCCGCTTTACTCACATTGTGACGGAGACTAGCGAGGCATCCTCCTGCAGAGCCGATGGTCTCATGTAGATAGCCGGGCAACAAGCCGGTAAATGGATGAAGAAGGTAACTTCTGCAGTTGTTAAGTGTGACAATAAAATAAAGCCAGTGATGAGCGGAGACAGGCCTCAGAGTGCAGGGGGCTCTGAATGGCAGAAGCATTCTAGTAAGAGAAAGGACAATTTAATTAGCTGATGTGATGGCTGCTTTTATGTGACCACTCAACTGGGTTAAGGGATGCCCAGATAGCTGGTGAGCCATGATTTCTGGGTGTTTCCTAATGAGGTTGGCATTTGAATCGGTAAGGAGGATCCTCCCTCACCCAATACAGGCAGTCACCATCCACTCAGCTGAGGGTCTGGAAGAACAGAAAGGCAGAGGGAGGGTGAACTCCTTCCTTCTGGAGCTGGAAAACCCACCTTCTCCTGCCCTTGGACATCGGAACTCCAGGTTCTCCGGCTTTTGGACTCTAGGATTTCACCAGCGACTCCCGTGGCTCTCGAGCCTTCAGCCTGGATTAGGAGTTACGTCAACAGCTCTCTGGCTCTCCAGCTTATGGTGGCCTGTCGTGGGACTGCTCAGCCACCATAGTCGTGTGAGCTAATTCCCATAATAAACCTCCTCTCAGAGATCTAGACCTATCTAGCCAGCTGCTATATCCTGATGGTTCTGTTTCTCTGGAGAACCCCGACTAACACAGCTTACGAAAGCCTTTCTTTCATAGTAAGGTGTGTTTCCTAGTTGTACCAAGAGTTCCATTGTCTTCTTCTGTGTTCTATTTCATGGTCCAAGAGCTACAAACTAGTGTGGTTTTCATAAGGGGTGTGTCTGGTGCCTGAGAATCATATTGTTATATAATATTTGTATATTTGTAAGTCAAGGTCTTCTTCATAAATTCTTTGCTTATGCCAATGTCTGTAAGAGTTTTTCCAACATTTTCTTCTAGAATTCTTATAGTTTCATGCCTTAGGTTTAAGTCTGTTATCCACCATGAGTTGATTTTTGTGATAAGTGAAAGGTGCAGATCCTGTTTCAGTCTTCTGCATGTGGCTATCCAATTTTCCCAGCACCATTTATTGAATAAGGTAGCTGGGACTACAGATGTAGTGCCCAGATCACTTTCACATCCAAAGCCAAGGGGATTTGTCTTCGAAAAAGTGTGATGAGACCGAGTTTTGTTGTGCTTTTTATTGCCTTCATTCCTAGACCTTGACTCCAGAGAAGTGACACATGCCTGCATGCTTGATGACAAGAAGATAACTAAATGCCTAATTTTTCCACACACCATAAACAATGTTCAGGGACTCCAAGATACTAAAAGTGTGGAATAATAAATTCATATTTATGTTTTAGCTAGAAGAAAACCTCAGTCTTTTTTTATAAAATAATTATATCAACCAAGTTTGACAGCCTAAGGCTGTTTTTCTCTTCCCCAGACAAGGTCTTTCTTACAGTAAGATATAAATAATGACCCAACTTTTTTAGATTCAGTAAGCCCACACATTCTGTAAATTTATAGTTGTCTTCCATCTGTGAGGAAAATAATTGCATCTTGATGAAGAATAAAAAAAACCTGAATTTTTTCAACTCTATAAATCTAGTCCTTTATTAAAAATAAAAAGGTAAATCCTTTCAGTCTAAATATAGTTAATTTTACCTTGAAATTTTCTATGAAAATACATTGGAAATTTAGTTTGTATTTTCATGTAATACACAAAAAAATCACTTGAATCATAATATAGAGTAGTAGCATAAACAGTAAGATTGGCTGTTCCTGTTTATTTCTGTGGATTGGAAAACAGGAATCTGCAGGTGTCAGGTCAGGAGAAGTACAGATCTTGAGCTTCTCCTGACTGGCACTTGCAGTGACGTGCCTCATGTTGCATGCCCATGCTGAGTCCCTCTCCAGCTCCCTCCAGATTCAGCCCAGAGTCCACCATGAGTTTCCCCTGGTGCTCAGTCCAGTGCCTTGAGCAGGCAACAGCGCTTGTTAAATGAACAAATGTATTCTAAATGCCATTTGCAACATTTCCATTTCTATGTAAGTCTGGAGAACTGAATTTACACCCTTTTCAAATTCTTCAGAAACAAATTTTAATTAAAAAATCAGAGCTACTGAGAAGAATAGATGATAAGTTCATTTATAAAGAGTGTTGCAATGATGGTCTGTGTCGCAAAGACACATAATGTGGCAAGTGTTGCCTTTTGAGCTGGGGCATCATTATTCCAAAAATTACTGCAAGATTGGGGAAACTGAGGCTAAGCCACTGAAACGACTGCCCCACGTTACAAGCCGATAAGTAGCTGAGTGGAAACTCAAGCTCTCACCTGCCTGGTTCCTGGGACTGCACTCAGAACTGCTCCAAGGATACAATTCCAAGGCCAAGCTGTCTAATTTCTAAGAGAACGGAGGAGAAGCAAACCCCACCACATGCCCTGAGGTGGCCAGTGATGTGGCTGCCACAGCCTTCACCACTGGACAATTCTTCCTGGTGACCAAACTCAGGACTTCCTGCTGCCCTAAATGTCTACTTACAAATGCTTATTTTCTTATTATTAGTAAAATTGGACATCTCATGATATGTTGATTGGACATCTCATGATATGTTGATTTACCATTTGTCTGTCATCTTTGTGGTTTTTTTTTTTTTTTATGGCCACCCAAGTCAGAGCTTCAAGCGTGTCCATCACCCAGACGGTGCACACCGCACCCATTAGGTGTATACACCCATCCTCTCCTCCCCCTTCCCATCTGCCCGACACCCAGTGAATGTCATTAGTATATGTGCACATAAGTGTTAATCAGTTAATACCAATTTGATGGTGAGTACATGTGGTGCTTGTTCTTCCATTCTTGTGATACTTCACTTAGTAGAATGGGCTCCAGCTCTATCCAGGAAAATACAAGAGCTGCTAGATCACCATTGGTTTTTGTGACTGAGCAGAACTCCATGGTAAACATAACACCACATTTTATTAATCCACTCATGTATTGATGGGCACTTGGGTTGTTTCCACACCATTGCAATTATGAATTATGCTACTATAAACATTCTAGTGCAGATGTCTTTTTTATAGAATGTCCTTTGTTCTTTTGGGTAGATGACCAGTAATGAGATTGCTGGATCAAATGGTAGATCTACTTGTAGCTCTTTGAGGTATCTCCATATTACTTTCCACAGAAGTTGTATGAGTTTGCAGTCCCACCAGCAGTGTATTAGTGTTCCTATCTCTCCGCAACCATGCCAACACTTATTGTTTGGGGACTTTTTGATAAAGACCATTCTCACTGGAGATAAGTGATATCTCATTGTGGTTTTGATTTGCATTTCTCTGATGATTAGAGATGTTGAGCATTTTTTCATACATTTCTTGGCCATTAGTCTGTCTTCTTTTGAAAGGTTTCTGTTCATGTCCTTTGCCCACTTTTTGATAGGGTT
>CM052439.1:172476326-172488103 GCA_028533085.1 Varecia variegata
AAAAATGTGTGTAACTAATAACATTTTCAAAGTCATCCATAGAGGTATGTGGAAAAAAAAATCCAAGAACCAATTCCTTGCCACTCTGCCAGCCCCTCCAGCCTTCTCTTTTGCCTTCTTCCCTTTGGGTGTCCCCCTGCCTATTTTCTTTAATTCAAAGAAGCCCAGCCCTTTCCTATCTCAGAAACTTTGCATGCACTGTACCCTCTGCTTGGGATATTTTCTCCACAATCCTCCCATCTTCTCCTGGGGGCCTTGCCTTTAATCTCACTTCTGCAGAGCTTTCCCTGTCTACTCTATCCCTGTAGCCCTCAGCCAACCGTCACTAGCTATCATCTCTCCTTGGCTACTTTCTTCTGATCTTTAACCACAAAATGTTAATATCTTACATACATATTTTAATTCTACAGTCATGATTATGGATTGTTTCTCTTTTAGTCCTAGAGTCAAAGCTCCATTGGGTCTGCGCATTCCCCGCCCCCCCCATTTCAGCACCTATAACAGCGCCTGAAATCCGAAGTCCACCTTCTCAGTCATAAATCATGTTGGACTGTCATGAGCTGTTAGCAGCTTCTTTACTGGCTTTATATCTAAAACAAAAAAAAAATGGGGAGCTAGAATATCTGAACTGCTCAAGATCCTTGTTCTTGACAGGACAATGAAGACTACATTCCATCCACTACACTTTCCCCATGAAAATAAGAATTGGGGCATATTTTGCCTCCCCTTCAGGGACAGTAATCTATGAGTCGTTGCAAGTAGGCATATAACAAAGGTTACTAGCCTCAGGGGACAACATTCTGTGCCAGGACTTTTGGCATAGAGAGCATCCCTTTTGCACTTTGGTGACAGATACATTGGGCACTTCTTGCATTTGTAGTCAACTGCTTGTCCCAAACCATTCTGGTCCAGTGGAATTTACCTTCAAAATTACTATTACATACACACATGTACACACAAATATGTACAAGCAGTATTAGAAACTTAGGCTCAAATAGGCACTGGTATAACTACCTGGCTCATTTTAGTTTCCAAAATAAATTTCAAAGTTCTCTATAATTCCAATAGAGGCATTTCAGTGAGGGGTCATGGATGCTAAAGTGCTTGCCCAAAATCATATGTCTGGAAGAGACAGGCCTGGGACTCACTGTTCTGACCACTCTTCTCTGATATGGGTGCCCATGGAAACCCAGCCCCACTTCAAGAGACATAAAACATTTTACTTGCTATGTGTAAGTGAAATCTTCCATCATCTGTAATTTCCCTTGCCTTGAATGCAAGAACATGGTATGACTATTTCATGAGATGCCATATACTGTATAATAATGTCTGCATGGCCCCACTTCCCCATAAGGCTGTGAGCTCCTTGAGTTCCAATACTATTCCCACCACTTTACATCTTCCTCTCCCCATCCCCCACAGTGCCGAGCATGGTGCTTTTCCATTTACTAGATGTGTCTTGAGGCAACTCAAGAATAGCCTGCCACAAGACAGGTAGAAATCATGTATCTACTATCACAATGACACTGATGAAAAGATAACTACATCAAATGGGATATTGACTACAACCCCATGAAAGTACCAAGAACAACCACTCTAATTAATCATTCGACCACTAACGGGTAATATTCAGGTGAGCCCCATCTGTTTTTCCCCAGGGAGCCTGTTAGTTCAGCTCAGCATCTGCAAAGAGGAAGGATTCAATAAAGTAAGCAACACCTTTAATGAGTAACCTATTTGCACCAAAGCTTAATTCATAACTCAGCAAGAAAAGGAAAACTAAATAGTCTTCCTGGGATATATATTGACAGGTAATTTCATATCTGGCCATGCCCGTGGAGATTCTACTATCTTTACTTTTATTTGCTGACTTTCTTCAGAGATAGGTGATATGAGGGTTTATGAAGGCAGCATAAGAGTATTAACTAATCTTTTAAAAAAGATTTCCTGAGTGCTCACTGCATAGCAGGCACTGAGGTAGACAATGAGGAACCAGAAATGGTCAAGATGGAACTTATTCACGGTCAACAGTGAAATTAAGACAACCAAACAAGAAATTAAATACGGAGTGATGTATGTCTGACAGTGGACATATGTAGGAGCTAGATCCAACGGGATTTGGATATTGCTTGTAGGATGTAAAGGAAATCAAGGAGAAAGCCCAGCTTTTTGTTTTGATCACACAAGGAACATCAAAAGAGAAACAGTTTTGTCTGGGATTGGCATGAAAAGAAAGATGGCAACTTTGATGCTAGGTGGGTTGATAATGAAAGGTCACCAGGACATCCAGGTAGAAATGAACAATAAAAGGCTGAATATCAGCTCAGGAGTTTAGGAGAGAGATCACAATAAAGATACATATTTCTCAGATACAAAGCAACCAGTGGCAATTGAAATAACAGAAATGCTCGAGATTCACAAGAGAAAATGCCTTTAGAGCAAGCAGAGTGAAGTAGACACACCCAAGAAGCAGGAGGAAAACCAGTAATGATAACCTGGAAGTCAAGTGAGGTGGTTCCAGAAAAGACTGGCTATGCACGCCTGACCCCACTGAGGGACCCAGAAAGATGGAGGCTCCACAGAGGTGTGGGATTTAGGTGCAAGAAGGGAAGGGGGACATTGAAGAGTGTAATGTCAAAAAAGTGATGAGGCAAAACCAGTAAGGAGCAGCGGAGAGCGACAGCGTGAGCGTAGCACGGATGCTGAGCGTCAACTGCCCGTCTTGGAAGCTTGACTGGAGGCCTGAGTCCAGGCTATCCCCGGGAGAAGCCTCTGGCACGGGGGAGGATTCTCGAATGGTATTTAGACCTTAAACATACTTAAATATTTAAAGAAAATAGACAGTAGTAAGAAAGAGGCTGCAAATTGAAGAGGAAGAGGGAACAGTGCATGGAGTGGAGAACTCAGGGTCAGGGAAAGGAGTGTGAGAGAGCATAATGTGTGGGACGCTGGACGGACAGGACCAGTAACTGAATGGAGTGGCTCACAGAGAAATAAAATGCAGAGCAGGGGACAAATTCACTGAGCTCAGGTTTCTTATCCCACTAATGTGGACAAGCCCTGGTACACTCAATGTTCTGGAGGTCTCATAGCAAGTCCTGGATCTGCCTTTGATCCTCTGTGAGGTCCCTGGAGAAATTCACCTGTTGCCCTCAGTTTCCCCCTCTGCTATGGGATCCTGGCTGCTTTGCTGATCAAGTCTAACCTGAGGGTGGCTCTGGACAAGCACCATGTGGTTTCTTTCCCTCCTTTCACCCCGTGTGAGCCGGTGGGGGCTGCACAGCTGGAAACACCCGAAGGCCTGGAAGGGGACCGTTTTTTTCTGCATTTGCTTCCTGCATATAGGTGAGGACTCCTGGTCTTTTTTAGGTCTCAAAATATTGGAACATTTTTCTCTAACGCTGATCCACTGGGAGAAGAAATTACTCACTTTGTATCTCTAAACTTTCTTTCCTAAGTGAACGCCATTTCCCTCTGACTATACAAGAAGAGCCTTTGCCCCTTCTTACCTATTATTTTCTCCTGAGGGTCCTGATCATGGTTATTTTTAATGACTAATGATGATAGCCCGAGACCCCAGTGAGCTGACTGCTGAGAATAGTCCTCTGCAGAGTGCCCCAACAGCCACTTTGCGGGATTTTCCACAGCGTGCTCCACGCGTGCCCGACAGCGAGGCGTGAGCTTTCTCAGTTTTGCTGCCTTCTTCTGACACTGTGCTGCTGCCCCTGCCACCGTGGCTGACCCTCCTGAGGTCTTCGGTCCTCTGTTCATGCCATCACACGAGATTGTGTTGATCCTGGAGGAGGGGGGGGAAGAAGGTTGAGAACTGAGCAGAGGGTCACTTCCTTCTGCCACCGAGGTGTCTGTCCACCCTGGGACACGGGGGCAAACCTGACCTCAGAGTCAATTCCAGGTTGTTTCTGGGACTAGTTCTTGTGGAAAATGGAAGTTCACCACGATAATAAAACAGAATTAAAAATAATGGTCTCTCAAAACATTCCCATGATATCATTTACAAACTTCACACAGCAAATTAAAATCTGTGTTTGCTTCATTTTCTTGGTATGAAATGACACCAAAGAATCTGACCTTCTCTGAACATGGCCACTACTGACAAATCAATCTCATTAAATGCACAATGAGGGAGAAGCTTCTCTGCTCCCTGAGCAGCTGGAATGTACACCGGTGCCTTGTTATACATATTTTAATTAGAGATTTTTATTATTCTGTGCCCTGAGGCCTTTTATGAAGGGTACATATTCCAAGTCTTCCTATAAAAATAATGTTACTTCACGGTATGAATTTACTCAACAGAACATAGGTACTGAACATGTTCTGTTTGGTCTTCTGTGTCCCTGCTGAAGAGTGGTAAAGGTAATTGTCAAGGCTGAAAGTTGGAGGAGAGTGGACAAAGGAACGTAAGAAGAACGCAGCATGCATGGACAACTTCAGAAACATTGCTGTGACCTCCAAAACCCAGCCATTCTCCTTCCTCCTTCTCCCCAAAGACTCTAATAGAAAGTACAGAAGAGGAAGATCGAGTACCTTTAGAGCTGGCTACCAACTTTTTAAAAAATAATAAATAATTTATTCTTTTCTGTTTGGTCTGGGTTACTCTTTCTTTGAACTTTAGATGCCCTACAATATTACGTTAAAGTAAAATGTTTATTGATGACAGATAATTAAAACCAGTTCAATAATAAATAATTATCTAATGTCTCCTTGAATCTGATAAAGCAGATATTTAGTTAAGAATGTTCTAAACTGATCAATAACTAAGAGGAAATTCAAAATCAGAATTCATTTTCCCACATTCCTTTTCTTTGAAATTGATCATGATGTTGCATACTCACATTCACGTGGTTTATTCCTCAGGGTATTTCTTAACCTGATTTACTTTGAATGTGAATTTTGTATTTGGATATTGTCTTAGTCTATTGGGGCTGCTATAAAAAAATACCTTAGTGGACAGGGTATTAGCTGAGACAACAGAAACCTACTGCTTACAGTTCTGGAGGCTGGGAAGTTCAAGACCAAGGCTCCAGCACACTGGGTGTCTGGTGAGGGCTCACTCTCCATAGATTGTGTCTTCTGTGTGTCCTCACATGGCAGAAGGGGTGAACAAACTCCCTCAAGCCTGTCTTATAAGGGCACTAGCCCTGCTCATGACCTAATTACCTCCCAAAGGCCCCATCTCTTAATACTATGGCCCTGGAGATTAGCTTTCAACATATGAATTTGTGGGGGACACCAACATTCAGACCACAGCAGGTATCCATTTTAAAAGGTGATCAATTCTTTATTATGTTTACGTTGAATTGCAGAGTCCTGTGGTACAGAGGAACTTTCCCACTTGTCAAGGGTTACGTGAATTTCCTTCTACGTTGCTGGACAGCTGATAATGGAATTTCCTCATATACTTAGAATGTGGCCAAATAACTACTTTGTTTTTGCTACTAACTTTTTGTTCCATAGATACATAGGTAAATTCCATGATTTAATGACTTGAATTTCCTTCGCCAACAGGCTATTGCATCTGTCTTCTTTCCCTCTGTTTCATCTCTTGTTCTTGGAAAGGATGTTCAGTGAACACTCCCTTCCCAGGACGCACCATTTATTTATGTACAAAAACTTCACTTCCCTACTTAGAACGGAAAGAGTCTTCTCCAAATCATTTTAAGTGCAATCTGTACACTCTTTCCATCACCACTCCCAAATCCTTCACATACACACATGCATGCACACCACACACACACACACACACACACACACACACACGCACACACATTTTCAAACACACTTAAAATCATTTTCAAATCCTGGGTGGAAATGCTTACTGCTTTCCCAGAGGAAGCTTCAGAGTTGAGTGGAAGGTATACTCATACCTGAAAATGAGTATTTTTGTACAGCAGTCTGGAGAAGATGAGGAGGAAAGAGACAGAAAGGTCAGGATGTGCCCTGCTTTAATAATATAATTAGTGTTTGTAACCTAAAGACACGCCAAGTCACTCTTTATCTCTTTGATTCCTGATCCAAATCTTCACCTCTGGCAGAGTGTCCGCCCCAGTCGTGGACTTCCCCCTGAAACTGTAGTAACCTACACCGTGACATACGACTATTGGCAGTTTGTAGCATTCAGATAACATAGCCTATGCATGAATTTGGAGGCTATACTCCTGCCCTGAAATATGTATTTTTAAATTGTGACTTTTCCAAAGATATTGTTGGGTTATATAAGTCAGGGTGATGGGCGCTGGATGCTAAAACAAACTTCCTCCAGATGGTGGCGATGAAGACAGTACATGTTTATTTCTCTCTCACGTGCACAGCCCAGTGGTGTTTGGGAGGCCTTCTCTCGGGAATGCACTCACCAGCCCAGGCTCCTCCCCTCTAGTGATGTCACCACCTTCAACGGGAGCCCACCATGGTTGACACCAAAGGGGAGGAGGGTGAGGGAGAGTGGGGAGGGCACTCGTGGCCAGGCCTGGAAGCCATCACCACCGTCCTCATCCCACTGGTGGGACCAAGCTGCAAGGAATGCTGGGAAATGCAGCCTCCTGTGCACCGACAGGAGCAACGGGAGGAAAGGAAGTAGGATTTTCTTGCCTTCTTTGTGCGTGTGTGTGTGTTATTTTTTTTTTATTTCAAAATATTAACGGGGTACAAATGTTCTCGGTTATGGGAATTGTTTTTGTAATGCTTGAGTCCTGGCTATAGATGTCACCCAAATAGTGTTCCTAGTACCCATTGGGTTGGTTTTTTCCCCTCCCCTCTTCCCCCCTCCCCCCTGGCGACTTTCCACTGAGTTTTACTTCCCTCTGTGCACATGTGTGCTCATCAGTTAGTTCCAATCTAATAGTGAGCACATGTGTTGCAAAGATGTGGTATCAACCCAAGTGTCAATCAATTTATGAGTGGATTAATAAAATGTGGCATATGTACACCATGGAGTACTACTCGGCCATAAAAAATGAATTGATACCTTTCGCAACAATCTGGATGGAACTGGAGACCATTCTCCCAAGTGAAATATCACAAGAATGGAAAGACAAACACCACATGTTCTCTTACCTTCTTTTGGCTCTCTGTGCCACTGCTATTTGCCAAGAGGTGTGCAGGAAACTCTCCTTAACCTTATTTCTCAACTTGACATTATAGAAAACTGTCTGCAGATTTCATGGAAAGCTAACACACAATGATTCCCCAACACGTGCTATAACTTCAACTTTTCCTTTCTACTGTGTATATCACTCTGTCTTGCTAAAGCAAAAGCAAATTTTGTGTGTGTGTCTGTGTTTGTGTGTTTGTGTTAGAGCACAGTCTTTCCCTGAAGTAAGATTTTATAAGAATATTTACAAACATACCTTTCTCGAGAATCCCTAGAAGTCTAAAACTGCAAAGTCTGCATTTTATCTAATTTTGACCACATTCTATTCACTCCACCAAGGCATCCTCACATTCTCCCTGTCCCCTCCCACAAGCACATATACACTCACCCTCCTTTAAGCAAAATAATTAAAAATAATTTGATACTGTAGAAACAATATTTGAATCATTAAAAATAAATTGAGTACAGAATTGACCCAGAATACATGGGAATTCAGCTTATGAAAAATAAGTCTTTTTAGATCAATATGAAAAGAGGAATTATTCAATAAATGGTATTAGTACAAATTAGTTTTCTGTTTGAGTAACAGAAAAACATAACCTCCCTCCACTTCACCAAAGTACATTTCAGATAAAAAATGTAACCATGGTGGCATGCACCTGTCCTTGGGGGACTGAGGTGGGAGGATCGCTTCAGCCAGGAGTTCAAAGCCACAGTGAGCTATGATCACGTCACTGCCCTCCAGCCTGGATGACAAAGGGAGACTCTGTCTCTAAAAAAAAAAAGGAACCATTTAAAAAATTAACATCACAAAAACTTTAGAAAAAAATTTATTTCATATTAGAGTAAGAAAGGTTTCTAAAAATAGCATGCAAAATACACAAGCTACACTAATAAATTTGACATTGAGTGTTACAGCTGTTTTAGAATTTTTTTAACAGGTTTTCCAGGTTTTACCAGAAAACCTCCCATGAAATAAATGAATAAATAGATAAAATTTGACATTGTATGAATTTAAAACTTTTGTATTACAAATGTATAGAAAATTATTTGCTAATTCTTCATTATTTCTTCTGTTATTTAGTATTTCACAATTTAAAAAAAAAATCACCTCCAATAAATAAGGATGAACTGGGAATATTTTAATACCCTAAGTTTAATATTCTCAAATTACAAACTCTTAATTAATACAAATCAATAAGGCAAATATAATAAAAGATGAATAAAAATAGCAAACGACATGGATGGGCATTTATGGGGAAAAAAGCTGCCTGATAGCTAATAGCGATCAAAAAATTCTTAATTTCATTAAAAATTAAAGTAATGCAAATCAAAAGTAATAATGGTGTATTTTTTAAAACTACCAAATAATCAACAAGGAAAAGAAATTGATAGTAGCTGGTGCTTAAGGGGGTCTGGGAAAATAGGCACCGTCATGACTTACTGGTAGCCTGTTACAGTGGAACATGTCTGGAGTTCAATTTGGAAATATGAATCAAAATATTAAATATGTTCAACCTTTGTCCTAGCAGTCTACTTCCAGAGTAATATACTACATACATTTTTGCTTTTAAAAATTTTGCAAACGTATATATGTTCAGCAATGTCCCTTGTAGCATTGTTTATAATAGCAAAAAACAGAACTTAGGGATCCATGGAGAGATGACAGGGTGATACATTAGAAGGATCGCAGATGTCAGAATACCCCGTGGCAAGGAGAGAGACCGACAAATTCCTGGAGAGAGAAAAGCAAGCGCCAAAGAGCAAGCTCCCTGCTTTTGGGTTCGTTTCCTGGAAGAAATCTCCAGAAACTGCTGGCGGGGGTTATACTGAGAAGAGAGACTTGTGAGTAGACAGACGTTCATTCTTTATTTCAAACTTTTCCCATGTTCTGTAATTGCCAACTTTGAATAGTTCTTATGTATTTAAATTACAATTACAAAAAACAATTATAATTGTGGTTGGGGGATATGTGGGGTTAATTCATATTTTACTAGGATAAATCCTCACTTGACTGAGGTACTAGAAAAGAGAAAAACTTAAGAACCTCCCCTGAATTCTTTCTAATGATATTTTACAGTAAACCCATTAAAATGTTGTTCTATATATCACTTAATCATAGATATAAGTCTAATGAATGACAGTCCTTAACCTTTATGGCAGTCTGCAACTGAACACAGCTCTGCTCCCCCAATCTGTGTCCATGCGCCTTGCAGTGTAGTGTCACCACTGTTCGGTGGAAAGGATGAATCTCTCCACCCCTTGATGCTGGGCTGGCCCTCGAGGGGTCTGGCCGACAGAGTGGACTGTGAGCTCATCCAAGCCTGGCCTCGGGATGCTCTGCAGCTCAGGCCCTCACTCCTGCCACTGCCACGGCAAGAGCAAGCCTAAAGTGATGTCACGGTAACCCACCAACGTGTCCTTACTGCATAGGGTTCAAGGGGCTGATGGAAATGCACAGATGAAACCCCTGCCCCTGAGGGTCTTCCAGTCAGTCATTAAAACTGTAGGTCATATTTCAAACCCGAGTCCAGCCTCTCCTCTTTGGGACAAACGTCTTTCGTCTCTCATGTATTTGTCTCTGAACCTGTTATGGGCTGATTTCCCTCCCCCCAAAATTCATATCATATTCTGAAGTCCTAAACCTCAGCCTGTAACTGTCTGTGGAGATGGGGTCACTGCAAAGTGATGAAATTCAAATGAGGCTTTATGGGCAGGTCCTAATCCAGTATGAGTGGTGTCCTTATAAGGGAAGGAGATTAGGACACAGACAGGTACAGAGGGGAAATCAGTGTGACGCCAAGGAAAAGACGCTGTCTCCAAGCCAAGGGGAGAGGACTCAGAAGGAACCAGCCCTGATGACACCTTGATCTTGGACTTCCAGCCTCCAGAGCTGTGAGACAATGAGTTTCTACTATCTAAGCTCCTGGGTCAGTGGTACTTTGTCATGAGAGCCTGGCAAACTAGTGCAGGCGCCTTGCGTGTGCTTTGGCTGGCCCTCCTCTTGCTGTGTTGTGAGCCTTTGTGGAGGCAGGAAGACTTCAAAGGGAGAGACTCTATCCTATCCATTTGGCTTCTGTAGGACAGAGCACAGGTGGCCTCATTGGCCGTAAAACTGGAGTCTCGTCTCAGACGTTAGCAGCTCCTTCACTCTGTGCCAACATTGATGCATTCCTTTTGCACAAAACCACTGTGCTGATCATTATCATTCCTAGTTCTAACTGGTGTCTGGTGTCTGTTATTTGGGTGTCTGCAGCTCTGCTCTCTGCATTCCCCTCTGCGGCCCAGTTCAGTGGTCAATGCTGCACACTCAACAGTGGCTGTCGCCAGCCTCAGTGAAAGAACAAAAGCCTGAGAAAGGAAATCAATAACAATTTCCAAAGTAAAAAGAGAGCTGACGTAAGCTTCTCTTTTTGCTCTACAACTAGGCTAAGCAATGAATTTCACACATCATAGATGCAGTTTAAATAACTGGGAAATCATACAGATGTAGGAAACACTTCACCTAGTAATTTTAACTACCTGGGATGATTGAAATGAATGTGCAAATCAGACCTGCCTCAGAACCCAACACACACCGTGGCCGTGGGGCAGCATCCCACAGACTTATCGCTCATGCCTCGTGGTGTTGCAGACCCCGTACATTGTGGGTCTGTGTCTGTCTATGAGGCCAGCGCAGAAGGGAACAATGACAACATTCGATGCCACCGTCGTGTCTCAGCAACCTGTCAGAGGGACTGCCCTCTGTTTGGAAGCAAGAGAAAGCCAAGAGCCCCAACCGACTGTACCAGATGTAGAGTTTTTACTCTTTGGGTTCATGAATGTGTTTTAGAAAAGACAAAAATAGACATTGAAAATATGAAGCCACATATGGCTACATGTTGAGAACAGGAACATGTGAGACTGGGTGAACATGAGATGTGGGGAGTCAGAGGCAGTCCTCAGAGAGAGATAGAATTTTGAAGACCATTTAACCAGGCACCCCTATTCCCCCACAAAAATCTGTTCTAAACTCATTCCTGCTTTCATCCTATGTACATTTGTTATGAGTCAGCCTGCATTTCCTTATCCTTGTCTTAGCATTTCCTTCCCACGTTGACTATTGTTTTTCTTCTATTACTTTCAATAAATACACCCCAATTTCCAGATATATGCATTCCACGCCCACCGTACCTGTCTTCTCTGAGGAGTTACCTGTCATCTCTGAAGTACTGTGATTGTTATTTCCTGTGCTCATGTAACCTGGCATAAGGTATTTTGTATGGTATGTAGTACATTGTTACTCAACAATGAAACACCAGGAGAGATGTAAACGAAGCTTTGTTCATGTACTTTCGAACAGGAAAAAACTGATTATACCCTTGGAAAATGAGAATTGTCATTACTGTATTCTGCTATTCATGAATGCATGGCATACAAAAAGATGAAGGCAAATATTGGGAAAATAACATAAATTGAGGTTTCTTACACTGTCTACAGTTTGCAAATAGTACTCTTAGGGGGAAAAAAGTCATAAAACACTATTACCAGATGTTCCTTTTTGGCAGGCTTTAATTATTCCCCAACTGCTTCCTGTCGTTTTAACGATATCCATCAGAGACAGCTACTAATTCATTCTTGCCTGCCTTCTTATCCACAGAGGGACCTGTCCCTGGGCGTCGAAGTAATC
>CM052439.1:172488603-172516680 GCA_028533085.1 Varecia variegata
ACGCTATCTGCCTTCTGTAGAAATTAATTCCTACCTATAAAAAGATAGCATCATCCAGAGGTGCTGTAATTTTTCTTATGCAACGTCTAGCAATATGAGGCACGCCAAGAGACAAGACTCATGTCCAATATCCAAGACATTACAAACAGACTCAAACATTATCAGATATTGTAGTTATTAGAAAAAGACTTTAAAATAGCCATGATTATAATGATGAAGAAAATGGAAAAATGGATGAAAAATAAATAATTTAGCAAAATAATTGGATTTTATAAAAAGAATCAAATTTATATTTTAGAACTGAAAATTATGATAGCTAAAATTGAGAACTCAATGGATGGAATAAACAGGCTAGACAAAACAGAAAAGAGGATTTGTGAGTTAGGATAATAATAAGCCAATATAAAATAGCCACACTAAAGCACAGAGGGGAAAAAAGGAAGGAAAATGTAAAAAATAAGTATAAGAAGCATGTGAGACACAGTAAAGAGATCTAACATAAGAGCAATTATAGTACCATAAAAAGAAGGGAGAGAGAATGAGACAGAAGAAATATCTAAAAAGAAATGGTTGGAGTTTTCAAAACTTATAAAAAATGCCAACCCACAGATTCAAAGAACTCCACACACATCAAGCAGAATAAATACAAAGAAAACCACACTTTGACAAATCACAGCAAAGCAGTTACTAAAAATATGAAGCAGAAGAGGATAAAGAGAAAGTCCTAAAGTAGCAAAGCTGGAGTGGAGGGGAGGAACACATCACTGCCAGTGAGAAACAGTAATCCACTGGATGACATCTAAATAGAAACAATGGAAGGCACAGGACAATGGAATGACACATGTAAAGTGCAACAAAAAAATAAAAATTAAAATAGCTTCCAAACTAGAATTCCATATCTGGAAAAAATCCTTTTAAAATTAAGCCAAATGAAAATTTTTACCAGCAGCCTGCATTGAAAGAAATATTAAAGACAGTCCTTAGCACTTGGGAGGCCGAGGCGGGTGGATTGTTTGAGCTCAGGAGTTCGAGACCAGCCTGAGCAAGAGCGAGACCCCATCTCTACTAAAAAATAGAAAGAAATTATCTGGCCAACTAAAAATATATATAGAAAAAAAAAAATTAGCCGGGCATGGTGGCGCATGCCTGTAGTCCCAGCTACTCGGGAGGCTGAGGCAGTAGGATCGCTTAAGCCCAGGAGTTTGAGGTTGCTGTGAGCTAGGCTGACGCCACGGCACTCACTCTAGCCCGGGCAACAGAGTGAGACTCTGTCTCGGAAAAAAAAAAAAAAAAAAAAGACAGTCATGGCAGAAGGAAAACGATCCTAGACACACACGCACAGAAAATCAGGTGGGAAAAAAACAGCAATGGAAGGGATACGTGTGGGGGGTAAGTCGAAATTAAAATTAATAGTGTAAAACAATGATATACAAGCTCTTTCTGCAAAGGACCATGCTGTAATACTTCAGGTGTACAGGTCACATAGCCTGTGTCTGTTCGACTCTGCCACCATAGTGCAAAAGCAGCCACAGACACCAGTGAAATGCTAGGCATGGCTGTGTCCTAATAAAGCATTTACAAAAGCAAGCAGCAGGCAGGGTTTTACTTGGAAGTATTGTTTACTAATCATGGTATAAAACAATAATAATATTGTGCTGTGGAGTTTAAATCTTCCTGGGCTATATGTAACTAAAATCTATGATACCAACAAAAAAGGAGGAAGGGATTAATGAAGTTAAAATGTCCTGAGATCCTACCATTGTTAAGAAAGTTATAAAATCACTGGACCTATATCCTACATATGTAGGCTCATGTTAACATAGTTACTAAAGTTCCCCCATGTTCTTTTCCTAATGCTCTCATCATAGTGCCCAATGAACAAGGTGAGAGAAGCTGCTTCCGTGTTCCAGAGAATGGTTTCTTGTATTAACTTCAGATTTGTGGCTGCTGCTCTATGTGCAATTATCTAATGCTGAGCACTCTGTTGCCTTCTGACTTTTTAAGGTATTTGTATTTTTAACAGAAGCACTTCTAGGGCAATAAATTACTGGAAAACATTACATAGAAATGTTTTCATTCATTGGACATCTTAAAGAAAAGAACAAACTATCTATACAAGATGATCAGAAACACACACACACACAGAGTAACTGAAGGCCGAATTGAGTGATTTCCCCAGGTGATTTCCTTGCCATAAGATCTTATGAGTCTAAAATATCATGATCATCTGTAAGATTTTGCTTCAGAGAGACCATCTGGATCCACAGCTAAAGCATCAAAGTAGAATCAGCACACCTGAGCGTCAGACTGACATTTAAGTTTCTTGAATGTCAACTTTCCCTACAGTTGAAAATAGGGAAAATAAAATCTGCTGCTCTTTTACTTTCTCACACATCATTTATAGAAAGACTCTGAACTCTTAAGAAAAGATCAACTTGTGTGGGCTAGAACAGCAAGAAAGTATCACCAATGCACAGAGTGCTATGTTGTAGGTTATTCAAAGAGTTGCCTCCAAAAGAATTCAAAATAAATAAAAAACAAAAAATGCTAGTGGAAACACTGTATGGATCCAATAAGTTTTCCAGATTCATCCATGTCTGCATAAATACTGATGCAAATAACTCAGTGTGCTCAAATAACCAACGAATATGAGAACTATTTCCTTTCCTTTTCCCCATTCCAACTATGGCCAGCTAAGCAGTAAAACCGACATCCAGCAGAAATTTCCAATTGGGCCATTTTATAATTAGCAAATTATACGCCCAGAAAATTACTGTCATAAACATCAAGTATAAGACAAAGAAGTTGGCTGAACACAAGGAGAAATCTTTAAATCCCTAAGGAAAAAATTTCTACTTACAAATTGGTTTCTTTCAAAAGTTACTGAAATAAAAAAATAAAATTGCACATTTCTTTCCTAAATAGATCTATGAGTCAGTAAGTTAAATATAGAATCTTTTGAAAAGAGAATGATTTTACAAATGATAAAACTAAGCTTTTTGTACGTGGCTCATTATTTGACCAAAGTTATCGTAGCATTTATTCACTTTAAGTACCCAGGGAGAACTGAAAAATGTAGACTAATGGTATCGCATTTTATAACCCAAGGGTAAACCTTACCTGTTTATTCCTGCTAACCCCAGGCAATGGAAAAAGAGGCAGTAATTCCATTCAATTCCCCTTCATTCTCTCTGTTCTCTTTATTCTAAGTTTTAGCAGATTCCCTTGGGTGCCAAAGCGTCTGCTGTTACCTGTCTCATACCCTTTTAATCAATGGGATGCTATTTATCCGAGCTAGCCTTGTCCACACAAGACCTGAATCCTTTGACCTATTAAAAACAAAATAACACAGAATGAAACCCCTAAATTTCCAATGATCTAAACTTTCTAGCCTTTAACAACAGAAGCAAATTCCAAAAAGTAATCAAATTACTTTATATTAAACCAGTTCCACCCAGAGGATCTCACCTTTTGTACAGTGCATGAGGCTAGTCACTCCAGATGTCTCCGGACCAGACCTCATTCTCAGGACTTTTCCTCTTTCCCCACATTGAACACTTCCCAGGCCCCACGAGGCTTTATCACTCACTCTCACCCCTGCCCAGTCACCTCTTCATCTTTCTGACTCGCTGCTAAATTCAGCAAAGGTGTTAATATTTAGCTCACAGTCGTTTTTTTCTTCCTTAAGTCCATCCTCTTCCTAAGCAACTTCACCGCCAGTACAAAAAGCCCATACGAGGTGCTTGTCTCAAAGTTTTCACTTTTCTGGTCTCCGTGATCTTCTTTTCCATTTTGCCTCAGAGATTTGCTCCCAGTCGAGTCCTGGATCTTGTTATCACCTGGAAATTCTTCATGCCTGAAAAAGGGAACTTCAAGACATCACATTCTCTTTCTTCCACCACATGGATGTTTTAACCATAGAAAGACTGATTATTTAAGTCTTCTCACCTTCCCTTGTTTCTTATCTCACCTGGACATTACCAGGTGGGCACCCTCAGCTCAATCTTTCATGCCTTGTGCTGAGTCTGCCTCACAGACCCCTGAGCTGGACCAACCCCACCGTCCGCTTCTGCTCATGGAGCTGATCCTCGCTGCAAAAAGTGCAGAGTCCTATGTATCGGTGCTGGTATAAATTCATCCCAGCTCTGATGCTCTGTGTTGGATCAGTCCCTCCACCTCCTGGGCACTGCTCCTGCCGCCCTTTCCTTTGCTGACTCGTAACCCTTATGTTGAATTTTCTCCAAATTTATCAATTCATATATCTATTCAACAATTTAATAGTTTTTTTCATCTTGTCTTCCATCTATTCTCCCATTTTCTTAGCCATTTATTTAAAAGTATGTATTAAGAATCTACGATGGGCTAGAGAGTGTACTGTGTTAGACAATGGCATAAAAAATACACACCAAAAGTGTTTACTCTCGGGAAGCTCGTCGTGTGACAAGAGACAAACACATGAATAATTAGGACCCCATGTTTCAAGGCTTTTTATTATATTAATGATCCTTCTGCACCTTAGAATTATAGTTGATTTTTGGTTTATACTTTGTACCTATATGTATTCTGAAGCTTATTAATTGAATATGTATTATTCTTAAAATAAGTTGTATGTATGATTCAGGTTTCTCCAAAACCTAACTAGTTCTCTAAATAAATTAATATATATTAAACTTTACATAAACTAACATATATACACACGTACACACACATATATGTATTTTTTTAAGGAACCGACTCATGCAATTGTGGGGGCTGCAAGTCTGAAATCTGCAGGGCAGGTTGGCAGGACGGAAGCTCTCTATGTCATGGCCTTGAGGCAGAATTCCTTCTTCTTCAGAACCCTCAATTTTTGCTCTTAAGGCCTTCAGTTGTTTGCACGAAGCCCACCCACATTATGGAGGGTAATCTTTACTTACAGTCAACTGATTGTGTGAATCACGTCTACAAAATACCCTCACAAGAACATCTAGACTGGTGTTTGTCCAAGCAACTATGCATCATTGCCTGGCCAAACACACAAAGTTTAACTGCCACAGGGCATTATTATAAAAGAAAAGAAAGAGAGAAGTGGAAGAAGAATAACAGCAACAAGATGACAACCTATTAATATTAAAGGCAACATTTGGAAAAGCAGTTTTTCAAACCTGGCTGTACACCACTCTTACCCAGGGAACACACAAAGCAGACGCACAGCCCAGAGGGTGTGAAATGGGACTGTGGTTTCTCTTAGAAATTCTAGAGTTTCTTCTTAGAATTTCTATTTGTATATTATATAGTTGTATTTAAAAAAGAGAATGTTGGCCTGAATAATGTTTACTACATGGACTAGCACTTTTTGCCCCTTTTCAGCCTGGTATCAGCTGGTCACACGTCACATGTGGATGGGGTCAGGGCCTCATGCAAACAGAGTACGGCCCACACCTGAAGGGGTTAACGAGCTATCCTTGTCTCTTTGCTCACTCGGAACAAATACTGCCACGGAAGTCACGTGGATGCCACCTTACGTACCGAAGTAAATAGAATTGCGGATATGATCAAGTCTCACTAAGTAAATTCCCACAAAATGGGCAGCTGGCTTTCCAAGCTTCCAGTGGAGAAAGTACTCACTGAACACAAAACTTGCAGTGCGAGCACATGTGACCAGAAGAGGAAGGGCTGGTTTCTGAAGCGTCTCCATCAAGCTTCATATGAGGCAAATGATGATGGTCTAATTGGGTCTGGCAAAAAATCAGCCCAAAACATTCAAAATTATCAGAAGGCTTATGCACGCATTACTCCCTGGCCCTGTGTTATGATACAGTACATATTTATACTCACCCACATTAACAATGACACCATGCATTGAGATATTAGCAAAAGATAGCTTGACGCATAAGTGATTAACAGTAAATTTTAAAATTATGTCTACTTTACCTTTATTGTAAGATTTTTTATTTCCCTTTTGGTATATACTTTGTGATACGTATAATACATTAGTGCATTAGTGAACACAGAGAACTTAGAAATAGATATGCATTTATTGAGAGCTCACACCGGGAAGATTTCCACTGATAAATGTGCAAAGAAACAAAGCAAGCCATGGACCACAGGCCTCGGGGAAATGAAAGTTGTTGGTGACCTTGATAGTGATCATTTCAGCGAAATTGTTGGATCAAAGCCTTGCTTGAAATGCACTCAAACGAGAATGAGAAGTGAGAAAGTGAAAACAGAAAGAGACGCTTGTTAGGACATTTCCCCTGAAGGGAGCAGTGAAATGGGATGGGAGCTGGAGGGATAATTCTGTCCTGGGAAGGATATTTAAAGGGGAGAAAATACAGCACTTTTATATGCTGATGCAAATGACCCAGTAAAAATTAAAATTTCATTACATAAGAGCTACAGGGAGTAACTTCAGGAACAGAATTCCAGAAGGGTGGACAAAAGGGGGAGTCCACTACACAGGGGCGTGGAGGAGGCTGGACTTTGCCAGGACAAAGAGGACTCATTTCTTGTCCCTGGAGAGATGGCAGAGTTTATGGATACAGACCCTGTCCACTGGCAGGTTTGGCAGGGGGAGGATGATGACATTCTCCTCTGCTTCTCTATGAAATCAGGAGCAAGGCTGTCAGGAGAGAACCATCTGCATATGTCGATGTCTACCTGCACAATTCTTCAACTGAGGACCATGAGAGGCTTCATGGTGATTGACAGCCCACATCATAAAACAAGTCCAGTCCACTGTTTGTCCCAATTATCTTGAATGTCACCAAGCACAGTGAGCTATAAATAACAGTGCCTTGACTTCCAGCTTCTCTTTATTATGGAATTAGAGCAAACCCTCAGTCATCTCGCTCACAGCATGCCTGGTTGCACTGATTCCCTCTGGTATCTCAGGCTGTTCTTCTGCACTCAGGTCTTCCCCAGTGCGTGTCCTCCCATCTGGACTCTCATTGCCAATTTCAGAAAAGTCCAGTCCTGCTCAAAGTCCTCTTAAAATAGATTCAGCCCCAATGGTCCTGCTCCATGAAACTGTGTTTGCTCTTCAAATCACTGTCAGATGCCTGTCCCAGCTGAATGTTCCTTCTCTTTGCACAAAGCTGCAGCATTCCCAAGCTCTCATCCATGCACACCCACCAGATGCCTGCCTCCTCTGGCCAAGGGAAAGGAAAGTCCATTCAGATTGGGTTTCATTTGAAAACCAAATGCTTCATTACGCTAACAACCTAAACACTGAGATAATTGCTGCTTCCTGTGGGGGAGCAGCCCTATGACAGCAGGGCCGGGAGCTGACCATGTCCCAACTTGGCCTGGACCAACAGAAGCAGGTTCAAGATGATTTAACAAAGAAAACAAAGAAAGAAAGAGAGAGAGGGGAAAAAAGGCAAGGAAAAAGCACTTCATGAAAGTGACTTGACACTGAGCGAAGAAACTGACCCCACCCAAGGGCACTCACAGCAAAGTCCTTAGAAAGCTGAAAACCTAGCCCACCTGCTTCCTGTGCATGTAGTAGACTAAATACACCCTATTCTCAGTAATTTCCCTCCATGACTCTTTGCTATGATTTTTTTTCACTATCTGCACAAACACATGGAATCCTGATAGTTCAAGCACATAACAGACTAGAAGTACTCAAATTTGAATCTTCATTTTGAACAGCACTCTCTGGCACTGTTAGAGCTATTAATCGTGGCAGGAACAAAAGCAGAGTTATGTAACCTGCTATCACACATTGTTATTTATTATGACCACCTGCATAACAGTGCCTGAATGTAAGCTAAAATTCAGAAGCATCCTTTTTGAAAGAAAGGGCATGGCACATTTAGACAACAGGAATGTAGCAAAGCACAGCTCCACAGAAACTCACAAAAAGGAAAATGTAGCTGAAGGCTGAATTATGGGCTTCATTCTGCTGAAAGCCGTTCTTGGCTGGGGAAGGGGCAGAGGTGTGGCGGAGGGCAGCATAATGTCACCGGGTGGCCAACAGGAGAAACAGAGGGTGCGTCCTCTCCGGGCCCCACTGGGTTTGCTGGATTTCAGACTGAGTCCAGCATGTTTTCATTTCCTCTCTTTGTACCTACTCACTTCCAGTTTTCTTTGCAAGGAACTCTATCTTGACCGACTTAAAATTGCTGACTTGTCATGTCTTTTTTTTACCATGCACCCAAGAGCCCAGTTGGTTGTAGGCAAGAAAGGAAGTTATAAAAAAAAACTATAAATATACTTCAGTCCTCTTCTGATTTTCCCCCTCTTTCATATTTAAGTTTTGAGGAAAAAATGCATATCATAATTTTGACAGAATGCCCCTCATTCTCCAATCCACAGGAACTGCTAGTGACATGCAGCACCAACTTAGAGAATCATGACGGCTGTACAAGGGAGAAGAACAAGGTGCCCAGGGGGAGTCCTCAGCAGGAGAGGGGCTATGAATCCTGAACAACTAAATATTTCAATCTTTGAGAAGCAAAAGAAGTTTTTCATGTTGTTCATGCAAACACTGCTAATGATTTCATCTTATACTCAAACCAGGGAGGCCTACCAAGGTTAAAAATGGATGTTAATATCCAATTCCATGGGCGTCTACCTGGTTGTTACCTATAAAGAGCAAAGCACTTCAAACAGAATAATAAAAATAGGACATTACTCATTAACCCACAATATTTGCTCATAATTGGTTAAAAAAAAAATTCAGATGGTAAACCAAATTTTTTAGACTTTAGTTTCTTGGGGGAAACAATGCTATTAGATAAATTTTGTCAAAATGCTATATCGGTTGTTAGATTTAGGCCAACCTCCAAGATTCATCTTTACTTTATTGACCTTAAACTTGATCTAATGTTGACATCATTGTCATGTTTAGTCACATACCAAAGAGATGAGTGAAATTTAAAAGCTGGCAGCACTAAACCTTCACCACTTGTTCCCATTAACATCCTTCTAGCTATATTTTAGGTAAAGTGAAAAAGTTATTGGTTGTTTTATTATTTGGTTCACTTAATTCACATTTTGCTGCCCAAATCTACCAATAAATATTCACCTGTTCAATATATTTAATTTGTCTGAGGACAGGCACAGATAAATAAGTTTTTATTCCTAGTCCAAGGATTTGAAATCCAGACCATGTTCCCCTGGCAAACAGAAATTCAGAATCAAACAGTGCAAACTAAAACACAGAGCAGAGTAGAAATAAAAAGGGACGACAGTAATGCAGAGGGAGATCAGGAAATATTTATTCTGAGTTTAGGAGAGAAAGTGACCACAGCAGGCAGGAGAATGCTGGGAAGAATTCCAAGTTTAAGGATAATTCAATTGAGCCTTGAAACGTGGGTTGGCCTCGGAGAGTTCACGTGGAGGGAGACGTGGGGGAGGTTCATGTGCAACAGGGGGAAGAGGGTTAGCAAAGCAGAGGTCAGGAGAACACAGAACAGCCTCAGAGGGGGTGTGCAAAACGCAAGTGTCGGGGGAAATGTGGGGTAGACAGAGGCTGGCACTGGACCACAGGAAGCCTCACACACCACGCTTGGACATTTATCTCATTAGAAAACAGGGAAGTCTTGACCGCAGTAGAGTTGAACAGTGAGATAATAGAGCAGCGACTTACGAGAGTTAGGCTACGACAGCCTATGTCATAGGAGCAGTGGGAGGGCAAAAAGCTGTAAATTGAAAGCTCTTGCAGGAATACAAGTTTGGAGTCATAATGACCTGCCCTGAAATAACGTGGAAAGGAACAGAAAGGTGGAGGAAGGTATTAAGACTTGATTATGGGACACATGGAGTGAGATGGGAAAGTCAAAAATAACAGTTTTAACCCACAGAGATGGAGAAAATGGTTAACAATAAAGGAATCAGGGAAATCAGGTGAGAATTTGAAAAGAACATGAACTCGAACCCGAATGTGTTGAGGGTGAGATAATAGGAGAGTCACTGCAAATGCCCTGGACGGACGAGAGTAGGAATAGAGGCCGGGCCCGGAAATCAGTTGGGGACTGACCTGTAGTCTTGAGTCCTCCGAGATAAAGATTATGAAATTAAAAAATAAATGATGATAAAATCAGAATTTTAGAGAAGGACAATAATAGAGGTAGAGGCAGATATTTTGGAAAGGAACAACAAGAGAAAGGTAAGGGAGGGAGCTGGAATCGTAAAATCTAAAGACAAAGTGAGTGCCAAGGAGAGGCTGGTCAGCGCTGTGAAGACTGCGGCGGGCAGGAGGGAGGCTGGGAAGAGGCCGTGGTCTCACCCGTGATCACTGGAGCTGGAGCACTCGGGCCCAGCGGGAAGGGGGCAAGGCCAGCTTGCGCAGAAAGAAGGGAGAACCACAAAGGGTGTGGTTATGTGACATGTGGTGAGACCATGAAAGGAAGGCAAGACATGGACTGCAACTAGAGGAGAGAGACCTGAAACACAATTAAAGACAGAGGGGAATGAGCCATTGGCAGGCAGTGAACGACCGTGGAGAGGCAGATGGTTCATAGCACAGTGTCAATAGGATACGTAGCCTATAGGATACGTAGTGCAGATAGGAACGTAGCCTATCTGCACTCAAGGCTTTTCCACACAGAGCTGGAAATACTAGCAGGGCAAGACCTCTGGAGCAAATATTCAATCTATGCAGGCCAAAGAAAGAGTAAAACCTATTGCTATATAACCTCCCACCTTCCAGAACCTTCGCAGAGAGAGAAACAGAGATGGAGCTGCAGAAGAACATCAAATTGGGAGAGGAATGTGTTTATCAGTGGCCGGAAGGAACTACAGAGAGCGAGAGTTCGACAACAGCTGAAAAGGATTGACGGGAAAGCATTTGTTCAGCTTTCAATGATTTCATAATTTTGGTTAATCCCAATTTTATGTCTAAGCCCTATCTTAATGGCATGCATTAATTTTATTAAAAGAATGCAGAGCATTGCTGAAAATATATGAGGAAATAGATTATTTTAAAAAGTTTTTATACCATCAGTCATTTTAAAATAATTGATCCTCTATTATCACTGCTGTTGTTATTTTGTGGAATCTAGGTCAGGCACCTAAACCCACTAAATAAGTGTTTATTGGATGGATGGATGGATGGATGGATAAATGTCAGGGTAGTGTTAGTTCTTGCGATATGACACTGAAACCAGAATTTGACTCTGTCATTGCTTCTGTCTCAAAGAAGTTCATCTTTAAGGAAAGGGAGAAAGCTGACAAGCCTGAGATATTGGACAACCACAGGCGTCCTCCTTCCATCTAAACACCTGGATTCAGGTGCAAGCTCATGGCTGCAGGGAGCAGCTGCCACCTAAGCTGGCAGGCAAGAGCTGGGGTCCTGGGCTCACTGGCTCTGCCTACCAGCTGCAGTACTCACTGCACATCCCTGGCCATCAGCAGCTTCAACTGCAAGTCCTGATAATTATGCTTTCTTTTGCCGGAGGCAAAAGATTCCTTAGAGTTCATTTCCTTGCCTAAGGCCTCTGACACAGATAATACAAAGTGACAATCCTTCCTTCCAGTTCAAACACAGTGGGCACAACACGCACCACGAGCTGCGTTTCCTCCTAAGGAACCACAGCGAAAGCAAACTAATGGGGTAAAAGGCTCATAAAACCGCAAAGACAGAGCGAGCAGAAAGGGGAGGAGACGCCAATGAAAGATGTCAGCAAAATTCTGGGAGCTGGAGAGGAGATGGGTGAGAGGTTCTGATTTAGCAGAACAGCGAAGGTGTAAATTAAGTACCCACCCAGGCAGCAGCAGAGGAGAGCTGTGCCGTGGCGCAGAGGAGGAGGATCCGGGAACACGGTCACCAGCCCATGCAGGGACCTCTCGTAACACGCTGGGAGGAGCACAGCCCTCACCTCCTCTCCAGACAAAGGCTGCGGTTTTCTTTCTGGAGAGGTCGAACCAGTGAGATTCTAACTTCAGGGCCCCAGGCCCAGCAAGGGCAGGTCCCTTCCAGAAGACTAAGTGAAAGCCTAAACAATGCTCTTCAAAAGAACTTTCCGAGGCAAAGGAAACATTCTATATCTGACCTGCCTAACTACTCAAGAGTCAATTCAGGCCTTTGAACACTTGAAATGTGGCTGATGCCACTGAGGAATGAACTTTTAAAATGTTAACTAATTTAATTATAAGCAGCTGCATGTGGCCAGGGGCTATGTCCCCATGCCCACTCCTTACCCAGAGCCCGGAGCCTTGGCAGCCAGCTTGTGCCCCAGGCAGGGGAAGACAGCAGATCTCTCCTGGGGAAACTGAGAAGCCCAAGACAAAGGATCCAGAGACAGACACTAGTGGATTCTCCAGCAAAATGCACCTGGGTAGCCCCCGTCAGGAAGTCAGTCCCGTGCATACTGCGTCTCAGATTTCTACAGACTCCTTTTCAAATAAGAGTGGGCAGTCAAGCATCACTAGTCCTTTGGAGAAACCCTCCAACATGTGAGGACAAGGCCAAGACAAGAAAATTTAAAAGGATACAAAAAACCCAACAAAATAAAGGCAACACAAAAGAAGCCGACACGACTCAGGGAATATATAACCTAAAAATCACACACATGGGAACCCTTGAAGAGAAGAGAAGATGCCACACTCCTGAAAGGACACGCTGCTGGGGAAAGGGGGCATCGGAGCGACAACCGCAAGACCAGGGGAATTAGGAACTGCGCAGGAGGAAAGTCCAGAGGAGTTGGAAGGAAAGGAAGGTGGAGAAGGTCCCCCACTGAGGGGCTGAGAGCCACATCCTACAAACTGCACATGAGGAAGCCAGCGCCGTGAGGTCAGGGAGACGGCACGCCTGTCCGGTTCCTGGAAGTTCACGGACAGCTCGAGGATGGCTTGGCCGCCCAAGGGCTGTACGGTTGCTCTGTACAGTTGCTCCTGGGGTGGGCCAGGATGCTCCAGGCAAATTCTCCCACCCTCGAAGGCTGAGAAGCTGCAGCTGACATCTAGAGTTTAGTGTGAAGAAAATTATCCTGGGAGCCCGAGCCGTGCAGTGGCCACGGGGGTGGCTCCCCGTGCAGTGAGAGAGGGGACAGTCCCTGCGGACAGACAGCCCCCACGTTCCACGGGTGGCCCTGAGAGGGGGTTGGGTCCCCCACACTTCCTCGTGAGGCAGGCATCTGACAATGCAAACGTTCCTATTTAGAGCAGCTTTGAACATTTATTTAGAACAAGCAGATAATGAGTGATTATTTTCATTTCTAGAACATCACAGATGTTGTTCATTAGGGTATGTCAAGTAGGAACAATTTCTTCATGTGTATGAGCTCGTTTTCAAGAATTCCCAGGGGTTCAGTTGGGCAAAACTGAAGGGGTTCCTCACAGCCCGATTCTAAGACCTAAGGAGGCCACGGGGGGAGATGCGGAGCCCGGGAGGCGAACCCCACACTGGGACGCATCGGTTGAACGCCGGCTGAATAATCACGGCCTTCTCACCTCAGTGCTTTGCGATCAATGGAAAGCTGTCCTAATTGATTTTTGCTCAGGGTTTGCTCTTTGTAAAATGTGTCTCAAGTTGAGTAAAACAACCACTACATTTTAAAAACAGGAAAACATGACATAACTTTCCTTCAGCAATTCAGGCTCGTGGCCAGCATCTCCAACATGATCAATACAGCTAAATATTTACAGAAGTCACAGAAGATCTGAGTTCAAATCCCAGCCCCCTATGTACCAGCTCTGTGACCTTGGGTGAGCCACCTAACCTGGCTGAGCTCTGGTTTCCTTATTGGATATACGAGGTATTGTGCTGTAGACTAAAAAATGTCATAAAAATGAAGATACTAGTTATTGAAGAAAGGCCAGAGTCTAGAAAAACTATGTGTGTACCCTAGAAGTATGGATCTATGACTATTAATCAGGATTTAGTTGTCCAAAGAAAAGTATATCAGAGTAGCTTGTTTAACACATTATATTTAACACAATATATGGTTACTACTTTCCCCAAACATTTGTCAATATTTGCGTTTCATTTCCTTGTTTACTTGAAGTTTCACAGAAAAATGCCATTGGTGTTTCACATAAAATTAGCAAAAAGCCTCTTTCCAAAGCTATTTAAATAAATATCACTTATCTTTCCCAACACACATACACATATACACACACACACACTCGCATACTTACGCCCAGCCAGAGCATACTTCATTACAAAATTTAGGTTAATGATTTTTGCCTGCTGCTAGCAAGTTCAGGGATTTATAAACTAAAAACATACGTATTATTAATTTGTTGGTATTCCCTGAAGACTATGATAACGCACTGCCAAAGTTTGCAAGCAATAGCTGTTGCAAAGACTGCATTTGTCATTTAATTTAATGTCCTCTGTCATATTCTTAACATGTGTCATGAAAGGACCAGTCAGGGGCGGTGACAGTGTGGAACAAAAGTAGAAGTCGGCGGGGTTAGGAGAAGAACAGGTGCCTGAATTCAGAATTGGGGGCTTCATGACAGAATTGGGTGCTCTTCAATTTAAACTTATGTGGTCCTCAATTAAGATTTTGGAGGCCACTCTGAGAAATAAAGTTCTCAGCTCTTTAAAGTGAGCATCTTGTGGGCAAAGATAGAGCTTTACACTTCTCTGGACACCAAAAACCTTCCACATGATGTTCAAAAGGATGTTCCAAACTTCTCTGGTGACAAGAATCACCTAGGACAGTGCTTCTTGAATACTGATGAACATTCAATTCCCCAGGAAGAAGAGAGGTTTTTTGTTTATTTGTTTGTTTGTTTTTAATGCAGATTCTTACTCAGCAGGTCTAGGATGGAGGCTGTGTGTCTTCATTTCTAACAAGCCCCCAGGTGACATCCACGAAGCTGTTGCAGGGACCACATATAAAATAGTCAAAGCTTGGGACTGCAGCTTCATCAAGTGTCCCCAGTATTTCTTATTATCCAGGAAAAATAAGAAAGACTGGATACCAGCTTAACACATAGTAATTGCTAAGTGGATGCTTATTGAAGGATGTGTGGATGGATGGATGGGTGGATGGATGGATGGATGAAACCAAGTGGGTGAATAAACTAATAAATGAAATAATCTGATAAGCTTTCTGAACTTTGTCCCTCTTTTATAAAACGAGGCAACACCTGACATAAAGGTGCTGGTGAAACTCAGGAGCAATAAGGAAAGTGAGAGCCGTGGCACAGCCTGGAGCCTGCCTCTGCCTCCCCACACTCCCTGTCCCTCGCCTCTTCTGTCACAGCCTCCAGTCTCCCCCAGGCAGTCTGGCTGTGTCCCTGCTGGGAGTTAAATGTTTCAGATACTCAAGATAAGGATGAATTTAACACAAGACCAGAATGAAGATACTCATCAGCTGAGCATCCCTAAAAATGTTTTCTGCTTTCAGAATATAGGTCACATTGCAAAAAATAAAAAAAGATATGAAAATTAACCAGTCCACAAAATACTTAGGTCTTAAATTACAGCGAGGGTCAAAGCAGCACCCACTCTGAAGCAGTGAGAGAGTCTGGCATGGCATTCCACCCGGTCTGCCACGCCAAGGCACACAGCAGCTCCTGTGCCGTGATGCGAAGCGAGCAGCCTGGCAGAGTTGGAAACTAGACTGGGATCTGGATTTTTCACTATTTTACCAGCTCTGTGGCCACACAGGGTCTCAGGGTCCCCATCTGTGAAACAGAGAGTACATTTAGCATACACTCTGCAGGGTGGTTGTGAGGGGAGGAGATGGAGGAAGGCAGCCAGGGAGGAAGATTTGGGCTTTCAAGGCAGACAGAACTGGCTCGGATCCCACCTCTGCCACTGACTTTCTTTGTACCTTAATTTCTGAGCCTTATCAAGCTTTACTCTCTTCTGGTGTAAAATGTTAACAATGATAGTCGTGGAACTATGGTGAGCTAGTCGGCAGATATATCACATTTAAGGTTTTATTATGTAGTAAGTGGCTCAGTACTGCTGGCTATAAAGAACTAAACCTGCAGAATAAGAAAGTTTCATAAAGAAAAATGCTTTGAAAGGTAAAATCTTGCTCCTTTAGAAAATTTCCCTTCTTCAGAGTGAATGGCAATGAGAATGATAGAAATTTAGCTCTGCCCAAATCAACATAAATTTTGCTAAGACAATAGGGACTAAAAAGTGTTGATAGTAAAGTTGGGGTTGACATTTCTAGGAACAATCAATATGATAGTCACTCACCCAGCCTTTAACCTCTTGGGTCATTTCTATAATGGTTGTATTCATAGTAATAGGCTAAGATTTATTTAATATACCAGACCTTGAAGCAAATTCCAATAGCACATATATTGTCATTTTGAAAAACTGATAATCTGAGGACATATTTACTATTTTTTCAAAGTTAAGAATCAAATAATTGTGATTATCCAATACAAATTGTGTGTCTCCCCCACAGACAGGAATGAGAAGAGTAAGCAGATTCTCACATTTCAAACAGATCACCTAGGAGGCAATGCTAGGACTCACCAGGGAAGTGACTGGAAACACCAGAAGTGGGTAAGGAGAGGGTTCAGGGCAACTTGCCTGGCCTGGGCTGGCTAATAGCCAGGAGAAGCTCCTGGATGTGGTGAAACACTAAGAGAGAAGCCCTCAGGGCTCCACTCGCCAAGGTGAGCTTCTACAATCTTAGCTACAAGAGAACTCCCCACCCCACATGGGTCTTGGGCCTAACACCAGGAGCTGCTTGGAGATTGCACAGAGACACTGTTGCAGAAAGGGAACCCATGCGGAATCCCACAGGCCTCCAAGCCTACAGCAGCTGGAGCCAGGTGCATTCTGAGAGTGTAGATACCAGAGAGCCACCAGTGCACCCACCACCACCGTGCAGCCCCAAGGAGGGATAAAGGAGCCCAGGCGCTTCCATGCACCCCTGGAAAGGTCTCCACTGCCCTGATGTGGGCTGCATTTGAGACTGAGACGTGAACAAACAGTATTTTCCACAGTTTCTTGCTCACACTGCCTGCCTGCCTGGGTGGGGGCCCAGCCTTTCTGGTCACAGGTCCAAGGCACCATTTTGTGAGTTAGATACTGGTGGTGTCCTTCCATTGGGCTGGGTTTGGGCTTGATGAGGCTGCAGCCCCTGCCTGGCAGGAGAGGGGCAGGGACACCGGGTTTTCCAGCATGCATCTGGGATGGTGCCCACCATCCTGCAGCTCACAGCTCTGGGGCCAAGCCTTGAGCAAACTTCACTCCCCACAGTTTCCTGCCAGCACAGCCTGCCTGAGAAGGGCCCCGCCCTCTCTGGCCACAGGCCCAGGGCGCCATTTCAGGAGTTTGAAGCCAGGCAACGCCCTGTCTTTGGGCTAAATTTGGGCTGATGCAGCCCTGCCCAGCTGAGGAGGGACCAGGGAGCCCAAGCTGTCCTACACACACCTAGGACAATCCCCACCACTCTACCACAGGCTGGCTGCAGTGAGACGGAGACACAAGTGCATGGCACTCCACCCAGCATCTTAACTTAGCTGTTTGCCTGGAAGGGGCCCCACCCTCTCTGGTCACAGGCCCAAGGTACCATTTGGGGAGTTTAAAGCTGGGCAGCCATGGAAGGGACATGGAAGTGGGGACCTTCTCTCCTCTAGCCACCCAATGCTGTGGCCATAGCTGCCTCTGCCCTCAAGAGTGAGCTTCTGGTGTGGGTGCGCTGCAGGACACCAGTTCTAGGACAGCAGGGTGGTGTGCCTCCAGCAGTACTCTGCTCACCATGTCCAGGTTCTGCACAGATGGTGTGGCTCACTTCCCTCCCTTAAAAGACAGGTAGAATTTTTGTAGCTGTCCCAACCCGGGAATCTCAGCCCCTGGGTCTCCACATTGCTGGATCCACAGCCACTGCCCCCCAGCACCCACTCAGACTGCATCAGCCTTAGAGGACCAGTGGGTCCCAGGGTAACTGTGGACCTCCTGGAGCTTAGGCATTCAGGGTGGGCCAATGCCACCTAAGAGGAGAGTGCAGCATGCAAGAGGGTCCCTTAGGACAAAGGGAACCCGAGCACCAGCTCCCCACCATTTGGAAGCTTTTCCTGCTCCTCCCCTCCCCCGCCCACTGCTGCTGAGGCAGCCATGGCTGTTTCCGCTTGGGACCAGTGAGGGTTCCACAGGGGAAGATTAAGTCAGGACACTTGGGAGCAGCTGCCCCACCTCCAACAGAGCACCTAACACACCAAAGATTCTGCAGACCTTGGGCAGCACTACCTTCTCTCTAAAAAGCCACAGCAAGCTCTTTCGTGTTCCCTTGAGGGAGGGCGGGGCTAGCAGTCCTCTGCCTGAGCTGCCTGTCTCTTCCGGGAGAGCCTACACTCCCTGGAGGCAAGCTCCCAGCACAACCACACTTCCCCTGACAGAACATTTCAGCCACAGCCCACAGCCAATCTGGTAACCCCACACACAGCAGGCCGAGCTGCCCCCACCACCTCTGCTGCAGCTGAGTCAGGGTGGGAGCTGGGAAGATGAACACTTTTGTGCCCCTGAAGAACAGAGACCACTGTCACTGCCAAGAGATGGAGGTGTGAGCAGCATGTGCACCCCACAGCTGCCTGTCTCTGCTGATCTCATCAAGAGGGTACTACAGTTCTGTGGCCAGCTCACAGCACATCCACCCTTCTCCCACCTGAGCATTCTTCCAGAGCAAGAGATCACCCCATCCCTCACTCTCACTGCCAGAGCCCGAACGCAGGGAGGCTTGAGGGCAACTTTGCTAGCCCAATCTCAGCCTGGTCCCCCCAAGACTCAAGCATGCCATGCAGGGGCCCAGAATCTGGGGATTACCTAAGCTAGTCCACACTACTGGCATCTGAACACTCTCCCAGGGTTTTGAGGTCCAACAACCTAAATTGCCAGCAACATCACAGTGGGTACCTACCTGCATGAGCCTAAAGGCAGTGTACCTCTCCCTGTATACTGAGCAGCAGAGTTCCCAGCAGAGGAGAATGGATGAATGCAAAGCTATGCTTTGAGCTGAGGGAAGAGGCTCCAGATGAGAAGGAACCAATATGAAGAAACAGGCTCCATCAAAACCCCCCAGAGGATCACAATAACTCTACAGGAATGGGCTCCAACCAAAAATCTCACACTGAAATATGATTCTCAGTGGTGGAGGGAGGGGGCCTTGTGGGAGGTGTTTGGGTCATGAGAGCAGATCACTCATGAACGGCTTGGTTCCCTCCCTGCAGTGATAAGTGACTTCTTGCTATATTTGTCCACATAAGAGCTGGTTGTTTCAAAGAGCCTGGGACCTCCCCTTCTCTCTCTTGATCCTTTTCTCACTATGTGACATGACTGCTCCCACTTCACCTTCTGCCTTAATTGGAAGCTCCCTGAAGCCCTCACTAGAAGCAGATGCTGGTGTGATGTTTCTTGTACAGTATGCAGAACTGTGAGCCAAATAAATCTTTTTTCTTTATAAATTACCTGGCCTCAGGTATTTCCTTTATAGTAACACAAAATGGACTAATACAAAAAGGAAATTTTTGAAATGTCAGATATGGAATTCAAAATATGGATCACAGGTAAGCTCAATGGGGTTGATGAGAAAGTTGAAAGTCAACAAAAAGGAACTCCCCCCAAAAAATTCAGGACATGAATGAAAAATTCAGTAAAGATATAGATAATTTTTTTTAAAAAGAGTAACAGAACTTCTGGAAAGGACAGAGTCATTTCGGGTATCTCAAAATACAGTGGAAAGCCTTAATAACAGACTAAACTAAGCAGAAGAAAGAATTTCAGAGTATGAAGATAAGGCTTTCAAATTAACCCAGTCAAAAATAAATGAAAAAGAACCCAGAGAAATAAACCAAATTTCCAAGAAATATGGGATTATGTAAAATGCCCAAACATAAGAATCATAGGTATTGCCAAGGAGAAGCAAAAGCAGAAAACCTATTTGAGGGAATAATTGAGGGAAAAAAAATCTGGTCTTGCTAGAGATTTATACTTCCAGATACAAGAAGGTCGATGAACTTCTGGAGGGTTCAATGCAAATAGGACAGCACCAAGGCACATAGTCATCACTCTAGCCAAAGTCAAAATGAAGGAGAAAATCCTATACAAACTGCTAGATGAAAGCATCAAGTAACTTACAAAGGAAAACCCATCAGAATAGCAACAGAATTCTCAACAGAAACCTTATAATCCATAAAAGATTGGGGTCCCATCTTCAGTCTTCTTAAACAGAATAACTGTGAACCAAAACTTTTGTATCCTGCAAAATTAAGTTTCATAAAGTATGGGGAAATAAAATCTTTCTCAGACAAGCAAACACTAGGGAACTTGTCACTACTAGACCTGCTCTACAAGAGATGCTCAAAAGTGCTCTAAACACCACAAAGAATGTTCAATACCAACCAGCGTAAAAACATTTGAAAGTAAAAACTCACAGCTCTTATAAAACAATAACACAAGGCAGAATACAAAGCAGCTAGGTAAGAAGCAACATGATGACTGGTACTTCACTTATCAATAAAAGCACTAAATGTAAACAATTTTCTCCTAAGCACAAAAAACAATGGTGATCTAGTACCTCTTATATTATCCTGGATAGAGCTGGAGCCCATTCTACTAAGTGAAGTATCACAAGAATGGAAAAACAAGCACCACATGTACTCACCATCAAATTGGTATTAACTGATCAACACTCAGGTGCACATGTCGTAGTAACATTCACTGGGTGTCAGGCAGGTGGGAGGAGGGAGGAAGGGATGAGTACATTCACACTTAATGGGCAAGATGGGCACCATCTGGGGGATGGGTACACTTGAAGCTCTGACTCGGGTGGGGCAAAGGCAATATACATAACCGAAACATTTGTTCCCTTGTAATATGCTGAAGTAAAAATAAATAAATAAAACTAGCAAATTATATAAACTGATTTACTGCACTGATGCTCATAATTAATGTTTTCTACTCATTTTAGACCTTCTTTAAGTACAAACACCTGTAATTTTCTTGAGACCATCTATGACTTGTACCAATAAAAAATCATATTTAACTCAGCAAAAAAGTGTAAACAATTTAAATACCCCACTTAAAAGATATAAATTGATGAAATGGATGAAAAGAACATTACCCAAATACCTGTTATCTCCATGAAACCCATTTAACTCATGCAGAGTCACAAAGACTAAAAGTAAAAGGGTGGAAAAAAATATTCCACAAATGTGGAAGCTAAAAATGAACAGGAGTAGCTATTCTCACATGAGATAAAACAGACTTTAAATCAACAATGGTAAAAAAAAAAGACAAAGATGGTCATTATATATATACATATATATATATATAATGATATAGGGATCAATTCAACAAGAAGATACAACAATCCTAAATATATATACACCTAACACAGGAGCTCCCAGATTTATAAAACGAATACTACTAGACTTAAGAAATTATATGAACAGCAACATAATACTAGTGGGGGACTTCGACACTCCACTGACAGGACTAGACAGATCATTGAGACAAAAAATCAACAAAAAAACGCTTGACTTAAATGGGAATCTAGAAAAAAATAGACCTAACAGACATTTATTGAACATTCTACCCAAAACTACAGAATATACATTCTCCTCATCAGCACATGGAACATTTTCCAAGATAGACCATATGTCAGGCCCCAAAACAAGTCTCAGCAAATTTAAAAAAAATAAAAATCATACCATGCACCTTCTCAGACCACAGTGGAATAAAACTAGAAATCAATTCCAAGAACTCTCAAAACTGCACAAATACATGGAAATTAAACAACCTGCTGCTGAACAATTTTTAAGTCAATGACAAAAATCAAGATGGAAATAAAAAAAATTTTTAGTTGAATGACAATGGCAACATAAGCTACCAAAATCTCTGGGATATAGTAAAAACAGTGCAGAGAGGGAAATTTATAGCACTAAATGCCTATGTCAAAAAGACAGAAAGAGCATAAATTAACAACCTAATTTCCACGTCAGGGAACTAGAAAAACAAGAACAAATGAAATCCAAAGCAAGCAGAAGAAAATAAATAACAAAGCTCAGAGCAGAACTAAACAAAATTGAAACAAACAAACAAACAAAAAACCTAAGACAAAAGGTCAACAAAAGAAAGAGTTTGTTCTTTGAAAAGATAAACAAAATAGACAGATCACTAGCTAGATTAACCAAAAACAGAAGGTAGAGGATTCAAATAATCTCAATCAGAAATGAAAAAGGAGACATTACAACTGATAACTCACAAATATAAGAGATCATCTGAGACTACTACAAATATCGCTATGCACATGAACTAGAAAATCTAGAAGAAATGGATAAATTTTTGGAAGCATATGATCTTCCAATCTTGAATTAAGAAGAAATAGAACTCCTGAACAGACCAATAGTGAGTAGTGAGATTGAATTAGTAATTTAAAGAATCTCACAACATAAAAGAAGCCCAGGACCAGACGTATTAACAATGGAATTCTACTGGACCTACAGAGAAGAACTGGTGCCTTTCCTACAGAAACTGTTTCATAACATTGTGAAGAAGAGTCTTCCTTAACTTACTCTATGAAGCCAATATCATCCTGATACCAGAACCAGGAAAGGACACTACAAAAAAAGAAAACTACAGACCAATGTTCCTCAAGAACATAGATGCAAAAATCCTCAACAAAATGCTACTAGCAAACCAAATCCAACAGCACATCAAAAAAATAATTCACCGTGATCAAGTGGGTTTTATCTCATGGATACAAGAATGATTCAACATATGTGAATCAATAAATATGTTTACCACATAAACAGAATTAAAAACAAAAACCATATTATTCTCTCAATAGATGCAGAAAAGCATTCAATAAAATTCAGCACCCTTTTCCACATAAAAATCTTCAACGAACTAGGCATAGAAGGAACATATTTCAAAATTATAAAAGCTATATATGACAAATCCACAGCCAACATCATACTGAATGGGGAAAAGTTGAAGGCATTTCCACTAAGAACTGGAACAAGACAAGGATGTCCATTGTCACCACTTCTATTCAACATAGTCCTGAAAGTCTTAGCCAGAGCGAGAAAGAAACATATGCTAACTGCCCCAGCGGCACTGCTCACTTTTGTAAAATATTTAGTACCCACCAGGACAGTGATGGTGACATTAACAACAGCAACAACAGCGGAGAAGCAAATATCTGTGGTTAAACTTTGCATCACCTTTGTCAATTAAATGCTCCTTGATAGCCAATTAGAAATTTGTTTACAACCGATTTTTCCAAGCATTATATTTTAATCATGCCAATGTTGAAATATCTAGCCTCAAAATAAAGTCTCAAAATAAAGAAAGAAGGAAACATCTGGTCTTGTTTATTTTTCATCACACATCAGAATATGTTCTTCAGAAAAATAAACAGTGAATAAGAGTATTTGCAAATAACAAGGTATCTATGGGCTCTCTTAAAAAAAAAGGAGCAAAAGTGATTATGGTGTACAAACCTCATTAAGTCAAAATCCTACATGATATATGTTTCAATAATTAACTTTGAGAAATATACAAGGAGATGCTTGAATAAAACTTCTGGTTAAAAATGAGTAAGCAAGAGACATTTAAACCATGGAAAAGAAGCTGACCTCTTTTATATTAAGTCTACATACAGTCTTAATGCATTAATGCATATAGTAAGATATATTGAGCCCATAATCAGCATGATTACATTGATATTAGATAAAGATTAGAAGAATTATACAAATAAAAGGCTATTTCAATCTTTCTATTATCTATAGTGGTCTGGAACCAGCCTCTCAAAGGGAGACTCCCTTTAAAATTTCTGAGCTACCATCAGTGATAAATTACTCTGGTGTGACAATTAGTAAAATGAAAACATTCCATGATAAGAAAAATAAAATACCCAGGGACTATCCTAACAAGATACATGCAGGGTCTTTGAAATGAAAACTAGCAAAATATTTCTTAAAGAAAAATAAAGATGACATGAAAATATGAAGCATGGCCATGGGAAGATTGACTCCTGTAAAGTTATTTATAAAGTGCTTCAAAGTTAAATTAAAATCCCACTAGTATATGTTTTTATAATGTCACAGAATGGACTTGAACTACTTTGGTAAAAATAAACAAAGGTATATAATTAAGAAGGTGCTGTAAGGTTAATGAAGGAAACCTTCCCTATTACATTTTAATACTGAATATTAAGCTGCAACACAAAAAGCAAGGTAGAACTAGCAAAATATTAAAACCAGTTATTTATAAGCAATTAATTTCTGCGTAGTTTGTTTTTACTCATATTTTTCTGTGATTTCTATGGTCATAGTGAAGTCCTTTCATAATTAGACATACTACAACATTCAAAAAAATAGTAATAATCATTACCTCCCCCCCTTCTCTCATTTGTATTTGCTTCATAGTTTTATGTGCATTAAATAATTTAATTCTTATAGCACACCAGTTTCCCATTTCTGCACTGGCTTATTTCCATCAGTTCATAAATGTCTTCCCGTCTTTAAAAAATCCTCTTTTGACCCTCACACTCACCTCCAGTCTCAGCTTCCCTTCATACCACATTTCTTCTAAAAAGAAGTCTGTCCTTATTGCCTCCAAACCTGACATCTCATTCCCCCTCCACCCACTCCAGTAGGTTTTCTCTGCCCATCACTTGGCAACGTGGTACTTGCAACCACCACCGACCATGATGACATTGACCTTAGAGAGGTCACTAGTGACCCCCACACTATGGAATCCAATGGTCATACTTCTGTCTTCATTTCACTTGTCCTATCAGCAGTATTTGCTGCAGCTGACCAGTTCATCTCCCTTGAAGCACTTTCCTTCTTGACTTCCGTGATTCTACACAACCTTTATTTTATCTTTCATTGTATTATGTAGCTGGTTATATAATTATTATTTCTTTTCCTATCTCTTCCCCATGTTGCTGTGGACTCAAGAGCATGTCTTGAATTAGTCACTCATCTGCTTTACTTTTAAACACAAAGATATTATCAGGAATTAGTATTTCTAAAATGTCTGTCACAGATTTATGGTGTCACTGGGGGATATAGGAAGATTATGCAACATGACACTGGTCAACGTGTAGGTGGGAGACAGCATTAATATTAATCAAATGCAGCTGGGTGCGGTGGCTCACTCCTGTAATCCTAGCACTCTGGGAGGTCGAAGCCGGAGGATGGCTTGAGATCAGGAGTTTGAGACCAGCCTGCGCAAGAGTGAGACTCTGTCTCTACTGAAAAATAGAAAAAAAAATTAGCTGGGCAACTAAAAACAGAAAAAATTAGCTGGGCATGGTGGCACATGCCTGTAGTTCCAGCTACTCAGGAGGCTGAGGCAGGAGGATCCCTTTGTGAGCTAGGCTGATGCCACGGCACGCTAGCCCAGGCAACAGAGCGAGGCTCTCTCTCAAACATATATATATATATATATATTAATCAAATGCTAGCAAATAGCATAGCATAATGCATAACCAAGTTCTAAGTTGAGTAGCAAAGAATATAAATTATTAAATTATTTAAGTATGTCTTATTTTTGTAATAAAGAGATTTTTCATTAAATCATACAGCAGTTGAGTTGGAAGAGACATTATATGTCACCTAGTGTGACTTAATTTTACCGGCTCACTCTAACAACTTTGAATGCACCATGCAGAATTCATGATACATTTTATGACAGCATTCCTTTGATCTTTGGTCTGGCAAGACATTTATTACGTATATGATAATATTCTTATCATTTGGTCCTCTTTCTAGACTTTACACAAGATACTACTTTTTACTATGCCAGAAGTTGCAATTAAATGCATACCTCAGCTTATGTTAGTTGTGGTTTAGTGTTCTCAGTGAGATGACGGAGAAATATTAATCTTTGAGGAGGTAAGTAGAGCATTCTGCTTTCAGGAGTAAGACAAACTCCGTCAGAGATTTTGGGATTGTTTGCACATACAAACAAGGACACACGCTAAGGACTGTGTTCTTCTCTCTGTACACCTCTAGCAAATGATTAGCAAAGAGAAGGGGGAAACCAGAGCCTTGCCCCTCTGCATAGGCATCTTCTCAAAGTCATAAACAACCGAGAAATACTTCTTTGGGGAATAAAAAACCACATAGTGTCCAAATCACCATTCTAAAATCTAGACATAGCAGTTGTTTGGATCAGGTAAACACAGATGTTATCAGCTCTAAGTGGAACAGCAGTAACTGGGCTGGTGAAAAGGAAATAAAAATCCCTCCTTGAATCCATCCTTCTCTCACCTATGTAGTGGGCTGACGAGTGTTGAGACTGCCCTAATTGAGGTTTAGACCATTTTTCAGTGTTGCAGGTGTATAATTCACAAATCAGATAACTGGCAAGAGTCACTTGGCTCGTCATCTTATTGGAATATTTCTAAAAGCATTAGGAAGCCTCACTAACATAGAAATACTGCAGACCCCACAAAAACTGTGTATAGCAAGGAAGGCCAATCTTGGCCAGTTCACCTCAAGGCATCTGTTTGGCAATTAACGCTACACTGAAGACTAACAGGTGAGTAATTATAGGATTAGTTTAAAAATCTCCATGTGCCAGGACCCAAGTGAGCCAAAGAAATATCCCCACCCTTTGTGGTTATATTACTCCATTTCTGTTTGCTCCTGTGGAAACCTTGGTTGGTGTTCGACAAGGACGAGCTGGGCTATTCGGCAGCATTTGCACAGTGACAGTCTTGCCTGCTGGGTGACTGTCAGTGTGGAGACCACTCACTGGTGTGGCAGCACAAGCCGCCCTTGGCATGGCTGGGAAGGCCCACCTCACGCCCCATGGTGGGTGAGTCAGCCCATCCAGGCCTTGCTGTCAGCAGGAAAGAGAGACTATTAAGCACAATAGTTCATTGGCAGGTGTATTAAACACAAATCATTGAACAAATTACCTCCATAAATCACTTCACTGCACAGAGCTTCACAGCCTGTGCCCAGTGTTGATAAAACAAATAAATGACAAGCACAACCACAGAACCATTTTCTCCAGAGCCCTTTACCCATTTACTTTAAATGAGTTCCAACGTGTGGCCAGAAGAAAATGTTTGTTGCCTTTGTAAGGAGGTATTGACAACAAATTCACTGGCGGATGAGCATTCCCGAGCACCCGCCCAGGGACCACACGGTGCGGTGACGGCATAGGACACGCCACCACGCTGCCTGCGCTCACGCCCTGAAACTCGTGCTCTCACTGGCTGGGGACCACGGGCCGCGGGCTCACCCTCTCTGTGACTCCGTTTCTTCTTCTATACAGTGAGGTTATTAATGACAGCTACTTTATACAGTCCTTACAATAATTAAATAAGTCAATTTGGTAATGAATTCTTAGAAGAGTGCTCAGCAAATACCTGTTGTGGTGATGGCAGGTGTGGTGATGGAATTGGAGAAGGGGAACATATAAACACAAAATTAAAATCCAAAGTCCCAAATTTGGAATGCCACAAGACTACAGGGGAGGGAAAGATGAATTCTGCCTGAGAGCATCAGTCTGAGCTGGGTCCCATTAGTCAAAGATCCCCACACAGAGAACTGAAGGATACAAGTGAATGAAGATATTGTGAGCACAGTGAAAACATGACTTGTATGGAATAAAGGTGTATTCTGGTAAAGTATGGCATATACATAATGTGTGTGTGCTGCAGCCAGGGCAGGGGAGGAAGAACAGAGAGAATGGGGCACCGTACAGTCAAAAAAGTCTATTAGAAATGCATGCACATATAGCAAAATTTGTTGCAATCCAGGTGTAAACTGAAACCATCAAGACTTTGAGAATAAAATAAGATTGGTCCAAGGTCTCCATCATTAATCCTTCTCAGGATTTCTGCCCATTCCTACACACTTACATTTTCATGGAGATATTTGACTGTAAATTCCCATGGCCCCTAATTCTTGACCTCACTCGCATTCTCTTTTTTTGTTTCTTGTCTGTCCTTTAAAACGAAAATATTCTCCATAGATCCAGACATGGAAGTAAGCTCTATTGCCTTGATTTATTCCAAATTCTAAAATGAGTGTCCAGGTATCTACTGGAATTCATAAATGTTTTACAGAATGTTTCCATAAGAGAAGAATCACATCCATAAAAAGCAGGATGATATTATATAAAGCAGTAATTATAAATAATCAGATAATTAACAAGGAACTTTTTAAAAATGAGAGTCTCACGTCTGAGCAGAGTGC
>CM052439.1:172517180-172578963 GCA_028533085.1 Varecia variegata
ATTGTTAACTATAGGTACTATTCTCTAAAGCAGATCTCTAGTATTTATTTGTCTTATGTAACAGAAACCTTATACTCATTGAAGAACAGTTCCTCATTTCACCTTCCCCCACACCTTAATTTCTTAAACACAAAGCTAAAAACCATTGCCTGAGTGCATTTATGAGGATAATAGTAAAAATAAATACTTGAAAAACCTCTAAAAATGATCAACTTATCTCCAGACAATAGTAGAAGGACTTTCAGAATATCAAATTCCTCAAGTATTTTTGAACAGGAAATTAATTCCAGTGTATTGGTACTCAGCATATTCACGCTGTAAAACCTGCTCATCAGCAAGCTGGAAGTTACATCGGTGAAAAAAGAACAAAGAGAATCCCGGATGAAACATTGTGTCAAATTATCTTTTTCACATTGGAAAGAGGAGGAACTTCTTCAAGACAACTCTAATATAGCAGTGAGAGCAATGGTCTTATTTTCATTGCAAATCTAATACCCAGGACTACATTTTCAATACGTGCGGCAACAATGTCAAATCATAACAAAATTAAAGTTGGTTTCTGTTAAAATTTGCTGATTGACAATCATTTCACCTTTTATGTAAATTTGAGCCTTGGACTTAACAAACAAACACATGCCAAGAATACTTGGCACACTCTAGTAGGATTTTGACCATGTTTGTAAAGACAAGTGACAAATAATACCAGACTTGTTACAAAGTACTTATGTCCATCATCTACTGGGGACAGTAAAAATGGAAAGCAGGACTATGGGATCCTCAGGGGTCCTGGGAGACTAAACAGGAGAGAAATGTACAGAAATGCATTGATTGGCTTGGGCGAACGGAAAGCTCTGTTTTCTGAATTCTCACCAAATCACTGATGCTCTATTTTTCACTTACACGTGCCCTGGGGGCTTCCAGCAGCACAGCATCCTGGCCACAGAGGAGAAATGTCCTCCTTATTAATTATGAAAGCCTGGAGAGCGAGTTTTTCCATTAGAATGGTCAGAAATTCATCTCCCCAGCCCCTGCCACTGATATTCCTAATGGACTGAGCCTCACTGGATGGAGCAAAGACAAAATCACCCTCAAAAAAAAGTGAAAATTTCATCAATTGGGAGAAAACGGGGGTTGTGACCCATAGAATGGCTCCCCACGATTTGCTTTATTTCTTCATTTGGGTCAGTTTTAATGATCAGATTTTAGCTTGTTGCCTAACATCTTGATTAACTTATTTTTGAGTTGCAAAATGCCACCTCTAAGGAATATACTGTTTATCACAAATTTTCATGAGAATGCCTATTGGGCTCATGGGGTCGTATTAACCAGAAATTAGCAGGAAACAAAGTTATGGACCAAAGACCCAGAAATTGTTGCTGCTGCCGGTGAGGATGGGGCCAGGAACTCAGGTAGCCTCTGACTTCCTGAGTCACCTCACAGGTGTTACCAACAATTTATACATTCTATTAAATGGGAAAGCATAAAAAATCTCACTACAGTGCCTTGCTTGCACTGTAACAGTTCAGGAGGGCTAATCTCCTTATGTCTCAGTGAGTGAACCCGGGTAAAGTTTTTGCCTGTCCCCACTGACCAAGCCTATTCAAAAAACACTGTCTCTTGTTTTTGTCCATAAAAGCAAATGCAGGTGTCTGACTCTATGTGGCGACGCCATTGCTGAGAAGCTGAACATCTGCACTTGGCTGAAAGGGACGTTGCTCAGAGTCAGCTTCTTTCCCCGAAGATCAACAGTTAGGCCTGCAGACTTTTCCTTCTTTCCCTACCAGGTAAGATCACTACTAGCAAAATTTAAGACCTCCCCAAAACCATCAGCCAAAATCCAAGAGCACACACAGTGCACAGCCACTTGGAGGACGGAGCCATGAAAGATGCGTGCATGGCTGTGGCAGTTCCCAGAGCAGACACCAAGAAATAATTACACACATAAAGATCGTTAGGGAAGTGCCTGCAAAGGATGAAGGGGAGGGGTAGGGAGTAGTCAAGAGAGGCTGCAGGCTGCAATGCAGGCCTGACACCAGGGAAAGGAGAGAGAGAAGGAAGGATTGGGTAGGAAGAGCCTGAGACCATGGGGCAGTACTGAGAAAGCCTTGCCCAGGTGGAGCCAGAGCACCTGAACCAATGCTGCCCAGTAGAGGAATCCTGCCTCGGGCAAGAGTGGTCCAAGTCTGGTCCTCCCCACCGCTCAGTCATGGGCTAGGTCAGCCCGAGGGGTGGCGTGGTCCAAGGGCATGGCTGCCGGTGGCGTGGTCCAAGGGCATGGCTGCCGGTGGCGTGGTCCAAGGGCATGGCTGCCGGAGACTCTCAACCAGCCACGTTCCTGAGGCAGGTTCTCTCGAGGGCAGATCTGAGGGGCACCCACAGTGGCGCTTCTCACTTCTCTCTCCGTCATTCAGGGCCTCTGCCATGAGGGGCATCTGCTGACGTTGCAGCTCAGCATTGGCTTCCCCGCCTCCTGATCACAGCACTTAGATTTTCCTTGGGGAAACCACAACCATGTTCTAGTCAATTTGCTTTGGGTGAAGCTGACCCTCTGCTTCCCTCTCCACCTGCAGGAAGTTGTATGACCCTGCACGATCAGAACGTGTTGTGTGTCCACCACCAGGGATGGGTACAGCTCCAGAGCCATTGAAATCAGCCCAGAGCTCCGGCTGGGGATGTAGAAACAGAGACTGGGGTTGCTGAGAAAATAAGAATACGCCAGGACTGCTGATAGCAATCTTGACATCACAAGGAAGACCCTGTCTGAGAGCAAAGCCGGCAGAGAAAAACAAAGCAGGACGTGGAGAAAACCAGGTTAGGATGTTATGATTTATGTCGAGCCCCTTGGTCCAGCTACGTTTGAAGGCAGGATTGATCCCCTGCCCCTGGGCCTCCAAATGCATTAGATCATGAAGGTGGAAATGTTATTAGACCATCTGAAGCAATAACTTTTGCTGTCAATGACTAATTTTCAGGTTCAAATGTCTTCACATGGGCAGTGAGCTCCAGCTCTAAGCTGTCCTCCCTTGAGAATTCAAGGGCCCAGTTTTTGTGAAGTCATTCAGTCAAGGAGCCAGTCTGTCTCCTTTCTGTTTTAGAGTCTCTGTCGCTTGCCACCGTGAGTTTAGATTGATATAACTACTTTGCACCAATAGCTTTGGTGGACTAAAGCCCATACCCTGGTTTTTTGGTAACTGATTGAGAATATGATTTGGGGCACTTTTAAAATAATCTACTAGATTACATTTGCATTACCCAAGAAATTGATGATAAAAGAATTTTACTTAGAGTTATTAATGGTATCATACATATAAGTGCGGGCCCAGAAATCATACCAGCTAATGTAACAGTGAATTTAATATAAAGAATCATTAGCTAGGTGGGAAGAACTGTTAACTAGGTAACTGAGAAGACAGAAAAAGAACACTGTTTCCCATAAGAACAGTAGACTATCACAGCTGTCACCACTAGGGCTGAGAGAAAACCAGAAAAGGTTGGAATTATTAAAACTTGGAAGCTTGGAGGAAGGGTCCTATGGAGCTGAAACTAAGAGCTCAGATGAGGGAGTCTCTGAGCTCAGAGGAGGGGCCCACGGATCTAGGGTCTAGACTTCTGAGGAGGGGGCTTGCTGGCTGGGGCTGGGGTCTCTGGGAAGAGTCTAGTAAGGCTCATTCAACGGTGTTGTAAGAAAACCACAAACAGGATTCCACTCTTTCTACGGTAAGAAGCCACCACTGCCAGGGAAAAGACATGTGCTGGGTTGACGAACACAGGAACGAAACCTAGAGAGAGAAGAGAGTCTTGTCCTCCCCTTGTGTCCCAGTCTGTCTCCAGCATCCCACGTCGGCAGAGCCTTGCAGTGACCCTGCTGGCAAAGGACTACCGTGGCTTCCGGGGTGCAGAATAGAAAACTGGGCTGGGCTCTGGGAGTCAGTAACTTAACAGCTGACACAGGCCCCAACGACCGGGTGAGCCCAGCAATTCTAGGACGGAGATTAGGGCATGTGAGAAAGGTAAGGGACAAAGGGAACCCAGGAGCCACCAGGTATTGACACCCAGAGAAGTAGCTTCACGCTTGACTTCTGGAAATGCCCAGAAAGGGCATTTCAGATGTTGTAAAAAGGTTTTGTGATCTTGGGAACAAGATCCACTGACATACCAGTTTAGCAGAAGGTTAAATTGCTACATAGATAAGCAAAGACAACAAATGAAACAAGTGCTGGGATGGGCCCAAATTTCCCGTCCCCTCCTCAACTCCTCAGGCCGTGACTGCCACCTGAACAGGGGGACCTCCATTTTCCTTAGTGTAAACTAAGAATTATTTGCCACCATGTTCAAAAAATACAGTTGAAAGGGTTGTCTTATCTTTCAAAATAAAAACTTATATACTTAATGTCTCTTAACCTCCTGTTAACTCAGGCAGAACACTGTAAAACAGATTTCTGAATTTACTGGTTTTCTACTCAATAAAATTTATGAAGGATAATTGTATTATATTGTAAAGCCCTAAATAGAAATGGGTGGTTTTTTGTTTTTGTGTTTGTTTGTTTGTTTTTCTTCATTTTTGTTTTTTGCACCACAAAAGATCCATTTATCATTTTTCTGGAAGGCAATTCTCAGGCAGCATGGCATGCTTTGCATGTGGGTTGTTTAGACATCCAAACCTGTATTGTTTAGGTAAGTATGAATGATTTTTTAAAAATTCAGGCTAATTTAGTTATTTAATTCTTTCTTCTTACTGGGGAATTTCAGTGCTGAAGGACAATGACACAGAAGATTCAGAGCATCTTTGTTGTCTCCAATGTGCAGACACTTGGGGTGTGTCTACCATTCGTGTTGACAAGCCAGGCACTGCAGGGACACTGTGCTGCTGAGCTTGTGCCTGGGAGGGTCCTTGGAGCTGGCCCCTGATTAAAGATCTGATTAAAGTCCACTCACATAGGAGCCCCCGTCCACTGGGTCTCCAAATGCATTAGATCAGTGAAGGTGGAAATATTATTAGGCCATCTGAAGCAATAACTTTTTTCTGTCGATGACTAATTTTCATGTTCAAATGTCTTTACAGGAACAATGAGCTCCAGCTCTAAGCTGTCCTCCCTTGAGAACTCAAGGGCCCAGTTTTTGCTGAGACTTCAGTGATCTGAAACAATTTTCTGGAGAGTTTTGTTGACCTTCATTTCAATCTCAGTAGGTGTCAAAAAATTGCTTTCCATGGTAGTTGGTAATTTTGGTCTCTAAACACTGCAATTTTGTTTCAAAGAACTTATAGGGTTATGAACTTAGCTCTAATCTCCTATGTGCAGAAGTGCTGATAATAACTGCTGATTTCCTGCAATGCCAACACTGCTTACTCAACACCACGGGGACTTTTAAGTTCTTTGTCTCCAGTGTTTCAAACTACTTGGAGTTTTCATTCTGATTTTCTTAAAGTTCCAGTGTCTCTCTATTTTAAAATTATAAGCATCCTTAGGATTTTCTGGAGATTCTGTCATGCTGATCACAAATATATTCTGAAACAAAGAAATAACACCCATGGATAGCGTCTCTAAACATCACCAACCATCAGATCCTTTAAGCAGGTCCAGTCCAGATAGGACCCTGGGCTGAGCTCTGGGGTCTGAGGTACATGCCTCAGTTGCCACCACTGATGACAAGACTTCCCACTGATAACCTTTTTCAATGTTAATAAAGTGTAAACTCTAGGTAGGGAGCCATTGCACTAAGCAAAGCATGACTTCTAGAGAGATACGTTTTGTCATCGAAGCTGCTCTCTGCCTTTGGAACAGGCAAGTCAGCTCATTTCTGGAGTCAGTTTCAAACAGGATACCTTTCTTGAACAGATATCATCTTGTTACTGACATAAACACAAGATACCACTTGATTATAAACTCTCTTAGGGCAGAGAAACCACAGCGGGTGAGGGAGGGGCTGCTGGAGGAGGTCACTGTGGGAAGACAACTTGTCCTCCCTCCCTTGCCCTTTGTTCCCCAGATCTCCACATCAGAGGGCTCTCTTATTTCTCCCACCTGGGGGACATGTCCACCTAGACCCAGATGCATGGGTTCTGGGAATCTTCATTTCCTTCCTTTGGGGGTGTGGTGAGGGGAAATAGACCCCAAAGAGTGAATAAGAGAGAAGAAAGATAAGAAGATAAGCAAATGCACACGGAGGTGCACCTTGCCACCTCACAAGGCCACAAGGCCACCTGCCATCCTCTCACATCCGTCTGTCTCTACAACCTGTGCACTGCCCGACTCTGGGATACCATCATCAATGTCTTGTGGCACAATCTGAACATCCATGAACACCATATGTGCACACTGAATCAAATTCATTAAAGCAAGTCACAATCTAAAAATAAGCCTTCTACAAAACTCAAGGGACTGCTACTCTGGAACCTCTTTCTCATTTGAAATCTTTCATGAAATGAATTCGGTTTCCTCACTTAAAATTGGGAGCTAAATCAGCTTCGTTGTTTGAAACAGCGGCAGCCAGGCGCACTGGGAGAACAATTCTGTAAGTGGGTTGTCAGAGTACTTATACCTCCCCGCCTTGGCAGGGTAAAACTGGATGGACCAAACTGAGAACCCGTCGCTCTGCCCAATACGGCAAGTCAGCAGCAATGCCTCAGTGTGTAGCCTCGTTGGTGACCTAGAGAAGGGACAGCCTGCTCCCTGGAGGACACCAGACGGCCAGGGCTCGGGAAGCAGGGTCTTCTTGGGTCCTGGTGCACATGGCAGATGAGGTGACCCTCAAACTTGGAGTTCATGAATTTGTTTCTGCTCCTTAACTTGGTATCTAACCTTGAACAAGGTTCTACCTCTACGGCTTCAGTTTTTCCCTCAAGAAAGGAGGCGAGTGTGCCAGATGGATGGTGACAACGATGGCCTCACAATGGGAGGTCTGCACAGCTCGCAGCTGCCCTGCTCAACCCTGCCCAGTTTCCCCTTCTGACTTGACCTGACCCCACCCTCCGTGACCTAAACTCATTTCCTAAGGTTGTCCCCTAAGCTCTGACTAAAATCATAGCAGCTCACCAGGCCCAAAACAGTCCATGCTAACGGTGAAGATGGATTGTGTTTTCCTTTCAAAATATTTGCTTCACATTTTACTATAATGAGACATTCCTTCCAAATTCATGGTCAATGTTGACATTATGCTTAGACAGCAGCATCTTTACAAAGTCACCTTAGAAATTAATTCTACATTAATAGAAATGGTAGCCATGAGGCACTTTTAGGATTAGCCTGGCTTATTATGGAATGTTCTAGTTTGGCTATTCATATCAACCTCTTCAACACAATCATGTGCAGTTTGCACTTTAGAAGAGACGTCGTTCTTTAAAATATATTTGTCATCATCCTAAGCTCTGACTTTCTCTATATAACTATGGCTCATTTGAATAAAGACCAGAATAAACTTGGTCATTTGGCCGTTACAGTCCTTCCCAGCCTTTAAAATATTTTTTAATTTCCTGGCACCCAGAGGAAATTCTATTTGTCCAGGCCTCTGACACAAATGTCGAGGCTGCTGACAGCGAGAGCTGACAGGCCTGGGGCTCCAGACGCTCCACAGGCGGAGGAAACCCATCAGTCCCTCCCCTCACAGAGGTCAGGCAGTGCCACTGGTGACCGTCAACCAAACGAGACAAGGAAGTACCTGTCGAATGCCGTGACAGGTGCAAAGGACACAGACACATAATGAGAATCATGGCCATCCTTAAAGAGCCCACAAATCACTGGGGACCCTGGGATGGTCACAATCAGATTAAATAAATAAATGAAATGGATTAAAGCAATCAGAGCAAGGTGCACAACACGGATCACAGTTAAATTGTGTGTTGAACTTCAGCTAACTTCTCCGTGATGCTGTGAGGACCTGGAGGTGAGAAGTAGGACGGGGAAGGAAGGCTGCAGTGAAGCGGGTGGGACCTGACAAGACCTTAAAGAGGTGAAGGAGAATGTGGGTAAATGAAGGAGGGAAGGGCTCAGGTGAAGATGACAGCATCAGTGAAGCGCTAGAGCGTGGCAGAATGGTCATGGCATCTTTGTAGACTGATGAAGAGACATCTGGAAAGACAGTTAATGGGATTTTGTTTGTGAAAGTTCTCTGCAAATTATAAAGCACCTATCAATAAGGTATTACTAGGGACATTTGATCATAGCATCAGAGGCAAGAAGGTATTGTGGATGTTGAATTAACCTGAGAAGGGTTCTCATCCCATCTTTCCCCCTATACTGGGTGTATCGCTGTACGCAAGTTATTTAGACTGTCACAGCCTCAGTTTCCTTGGGAAGATAAGATTCTCAGTAGGATTAGAGATCCGACACGTAGTGTTTTTCCTACAGCGCCTGGAGATGCTCTTTAATGGTATCCAGCACTAATGCCACCACCTGCACCATTGTTGTGTATTTTATCTTCCACTGTATCCGGCAGGTGTTTCAAATCAGGTCTGGAAGGAAGGAGCGAGGGTTCTAAGGAAGAAGTGAGGGTTGGAAGTAGGGAGCGAGGGTTGGAAGGAAGGAGCGAGGGTTGGAAGGAAGGAGCGAGGGTTGGAAGGAAGGAGCGAGGGTTGGAAGGAAGGAGTGATTTGAAATTTCTGGATTCGGTTTGTTCTCAATTGTCCTAACCGATTTCATTATCCTTCCGTTTGGGTCAACAGGAAGTTAGAGTGACTCGTCTGCAATTGGAACTAAGCGGGGCGGGGAACTGGCCACGCCAAAGCCCCTCTACGGCTCCTGGAGAGTATCCTTCAACTGTGTTTCTGAACTTTTCGGATGACTGGGACTCTTGCGGGGTCCTCCCCCGCAGGTTCTGAACCAGCGGGTCTGGGACGCGTCCTTCCAGCTCGCCGTTAGGAGCAGCACAGCACGGAACTGATGCCCGGCCTGCAGCACGTGCCTGCGCGGAGGGAGTAGACGGCCTGTGTGGATCGGAGTCGGCCGTGATGACAAACCCCTAACGTGCTTCATGAGGGCTGTGGGGTTGCGGAGATGCTCTCGAGAAAACGTTACTAATTTGGAATGCAGGCTGCAGAGGACTACCTTGACTCAGTACAAATTTATATGGTGTAAGGTCTGCCTTTCTCATAAAATGCATTCCTTGCCTGTGAATTTTAATGAATAAGATTTTAAAAATCAAGGTACCCTTTAAAGATTTTAGAAGAGGCTGATTTACATTCCTGAGGTAATGCTGGTTTTCATGTCTTTTTATATCCCTTTAATATTATTTTACTTTATATTGTGAGTTCTCAAAGCATGACTCACTTGAATTTTTAAATAAAGTTTTTATTATTTTCAAATATAGTGCAAATTCCTCCTCGGATTTAGTACCAAGAAAAGGCCTGTGCCTTATGATGAATTAATGGCACTTTCTTTTATAAGGTAATGACAGCAATTTAACAGCTGAATTTAATATAATCATAAAACAACCAACTCCTAAATATAATCAGCATCTAAAGGTATCTATGTGTGACACCATTATCTGTAAACTCATCAAAACTGGGCTAACACATATAAGTATCCTTTTGACCCAGTAGTCAAAATACCTAGGAAATGATATTTATGAGTTCATTCACACAAAAAGTGACCATTTACCCCTGAATTTTGTCACATGCAGATTTTTAACAAAACTTCGCTCTGCCTTAAAATGTTCTAAACAGCTGTCACATGGCTATTCACATGTGAAGGCACCATAAGGCCTGTTGAATTAAGGGGTGTGGAAATTGTATCTATTTCACAAATAATTCAACACAAGCTTTACAGGCAAATCCAGAATCCTGGATTTTATCGATGGTTGGCCAGGTCCCACCTTCTGGTTTCGTGGAGGACAAAGTTGGAAGCTGGAGAGGTGATGGGCGTGGTCTGGGGTGCTAGAGATGGGAGCGTGTGCCAGGAGGGGCACAGGACAGCATCTGCCGCCCCCTGCTCCATCCCAGGGCCGGGCGCCCAGCAGGGCCCCAGCTAAGTAGGACTGAATCCAATCACTCCTAGCAAAACCATTAAAATTTTTGAGGAAAAGATGCCACAAAGCATGAAATTCACTCTCTAGGAAAAAACATTCTTTCGGATATTTCAAAAAGTAGAATCAACAGAGCAAATGGCAAACTGTATTTTGTTCTGGAAAAGACGAGGGAGGGGGAGGCAGCATCGTGTCAGCTCAAGCTCTGCAGATGTTGGATAATTTTGGATCTCATTTATTCACAGAGAAAACAAAACATGGCCTAATTGCAGGGAAGAAGGGGTGATCTGAGGCCAACAGCTGATTCAAACTTAGTAAACACACACGCACAGCAGAGTGTACATAAATATGGACATCTATGCCAAAAATAAGGGTTGAAACTCTTCCCCGAACTTTCCATACTCAGAGGAGAAGTGGGTGATCCCTGGGCTCCCCCAAAGCTACTGCCCAGCACAGTGGGCACAGACACACACAGCAGGAGTCCTTGTACAGATTCAAGGACTGGGAACTCTTCCTGCAATTGCTCTTAGCCCAGCATCATCACAAGAAGCACTGGCCCCCCAAAAAAACTGTCTAATACACAAACACCCAGAGAATAGTAAGTGTGGGGGCCAGGGAGGAAGACTAGTGCCACCTTCTTTGGTCCCAGCTGCTGCAGAGGGGCAGTTGGGTCCCTCCAGCAGTGCCTTGCCATCCTCATGTGCACATGCCACTACCTCGGCTGGGATCCCAGCATCCCAGAAGACTGACCATGCATTGACTTTGGGACCCTCAAACCATCTCTGGCTGGAACACAGGCTGTGGAGACAAGGTTGGATTTGAATTCTTGCTTGGTTCCTCACTAGCTACGTGACCTTGAGCAGGACAGCTAACGTTTCAGTTTCCTGGTGGGGATAATGATGTTACCTACCTTATAAGATTACAGCAAGGCGTAAATAAGAAAATGCATGTGCAGTGCTGGGCACACATTACAAATGATATAGATGACAGTCACTATTTTTTATTACACAAATTCATAACCCTTGGGAAATAAACAAAGCACAGCATTGGAGCCGGTAGGGACAAGGGAAACAGCCACCACGTCCCACTTGCCCTGCAGCCACACTTGCAGCTGCTTTGCTCACTACTAGTGTCCTTGTTTATCCACCCCACCCTCCTGGAACCCCACGTCCTCTCCGCCAGTATGCCCTGGCAGGCGGTGGAAGCCTAATGGAATACTTGTTGAATTAACGACGTCTCTCTGTCATTGTCTGACCTTGCTTCCATCCTTGTCCATCTAGTTTTATTGTTGTTGTTCGGGGAAAAAAAAAAGAGCTGAGAAAATTTAGAAGAGAATCCCAACCTGGCTCTCTGACTCCTAGAAAGAAAGCCTGTAAGTGCCACTCTATTTCTTCGAGGTCACTTAGTGAACATGAGCCCAACAGTAAATGCAGGAAGAACAGCTAAAAGGAAGAGCCCAAGGCACTCATTTCAGAAAGAAATGAAAAACCCTTGAGAATGAACTTCCCGATTCCCAGTGGCCTGGATGTCACCTTGTGAATAAGGGAACTGTCACCATTGGGAAGCCAAACTCACGTGGTTGTTTTATTCTCTCTTTTGGCAAAGGTCTTCCACTTAGCAGGAAGCATCTCATCTGCACACAATGCCACAAGTCAGACAGCTCTGTCACCATTGCACAGGCAACAAAAACAGGCTCAACCCAGTTGTGACTCACTCTGTAAGGCACCTGGTAGGTAAAGAGGTAGGACTCAAGTCTGGTTCTTCCAAACACCCGTCTAGGGCTCTCCCTGCACTCTCTGGCCTAATGGCCCTAATATCTTCAGGCTGCTCTCCCCAGCCCGATGCCTGTCCCACGTACCTTCCAAAGCTGGTCAGACCCTCGCTGATCACCTCCTTTTATCATCCTGCTCTTTGCCTGTTGGCTGTCCTAGTCTGCAACTGAAGCTCAGGTGTCATGGCTGTTCACAGGCATCCTTTGAGGTCAAATATCAGATCTCAAAGGACTGGGAAAGGGAAGAATTTTAAAGCTACGTGACAACAGTGGCAGGTGTAATCCATTTTGTCTCCTTTCCTTCCTTTCGTTCTTTCACTTATGTCTCACCTTATCCCTACAACTAGTTAATTTCTTCTTCCAAAGGATCATCTTGCCAGCTCACTTAACTCAGAGCACAGGATGGGAAATGCTGAACTTGTCATGATGCTTTCCTTCTGGTCCCTGAGCCCTAAAGAACCTGCTTTGGAGAGGCAGCCCCTTTCTTAAATCTTTTTATCACAGAAGGCACCATAAACAGAAATACAACTTGTATCTAGCAAAGGACGAAAAAGGACGGAAGGAAGAAAGAAAAGGCTGGAAGGAGGGAAGAACTAAAAGGAAAATCCTGTACATGGGCTATGTAGGATTTTTGTTTAGCTATTACAAAATTTCTAACACATGGTTAAGAATTTGAAAACCAACGAACAAACAAACAGACATGAGGAGTGACCAGTATCAAAACAAGCTCAGTCTCTCTAGCGGGCCCTGGACCCAGGGTGGAGCCTTCTTCTTGTGTGTCCTACATGGTATTCGGGAGAGTGCCTGGTACATGGTAGACACAGTCGATGTCTGCTAAATGAATAAACACCTTGCACAATAGTACAGTCTTACACAAATTATTTTAAGAAGAGAGGGAAATAAATCTCAGAAGTCTTTTAAAAATTTCTTGTAGCTAGTTCATCTTCATCCGTCCTATCTACAGAAGCCAACAAGCACAGTTGGAACAAATAGGTTAATAAAACCAAGCCAGATGGCCAGCCATTAATTTTGTTGTCTCTGCAGCCCTCACTGATTTATCTTTTAAAGTCTTACGCTAATCAGACTATAAATTCCCCCGAAGCCATTTGGTGTCTTGGTAAGTAAGCCAGACCATGAATTTCTAAGAATGTTGCACCGACACTAGTCCCTGTAGACTTCCCTTCATTCTGTTACGGATCATGAAAAATCTGCTGTCTTCAAAACACCATTCTAAAATCAGGAAATGAGGATTACACTGTACTGCTGTATCTTTCTTTAATTTTGATTTATCTCACTTGAAATCTGTGACCATTAGAACAGTGCTTCAGTTTACATTTGAACCCTTTGCAAAGGGAAAAAATGAATTCCTGGCCCAGATGATGTGACAAGTTCACGCTTCAAATCTCCTCTCTCGCCTCTATCACCACCAAACATGCAGGAATGGCAGAGAACATGTAATGGAAAAGATTAGGGCCATATAAATGAGTACAGTAAGACAAACATCTTTGTGAACCAGAAAAGGGAAAGAAACACAAAGGGGAAACTGAGGCTGGTCCTGCACCTGCTGTTCTCTGGCTCTGACGGCAGATAGAGGTGAATATGAGGGATCAAAGCCAAACTCCAGCTTGAACTCACTTGGATCAGATCCCACTTCCCAGCAAGGAAAGATAAAAATAGGAACAAATGTGCTGTGGCTGATGTGAGCAGCTTAGCCAGGAAGGCAAGAGGAAGCTGACCCAGGCTTGCAAGTAGAACCTGAGCCTTGGCACCCCCAGGCTGTTTTGTGACAACATCAAAGATATCCAGAGTATGACCCCAGAAGGAGCAGGACACTTGATTCTGGGCTGTGGGTTCTGGGGTACAAGATGGAGGCTACCAAAGTGGCTGCGCAAGGCAGGTTTGGGTTACAGGGAAAGGTAGGGAGAGGTGAGCCTGCAAATCAAAAGTGAGAAACACTGATTCTGAGAATGATGCCTAATAAAACCAACCACCGGGAAATGAAATGGCCCCAGATGAAATAAGAATAATTTTAAAATGTGAGAAGTAGCTTTAAAATAAGGATATTTTTGATACTCAGAGATTAAAGTAACAAATGGCATCCATGAAAAAAAATACACATTCTGAAACAAAAACAAAGAGTAATAGTTATAAAAAAGAGTTAATTAAAAATCTTGGACATAAAAAATATGTAAAAATATAAAATATGTAAAATATGTAAAAAGAATAAACAGACAACTTATTTTTAAAAATTAAAGAATTAGAAAAATGTGTTTGAAATGTATTCATAATGTAGAACACAGACATAAAAAATGTAAAGTTTGAAAAAGACATGGAGAATCTCTATACACATCATTATGCAAACATAAAACATCACTGATATTAAGAAAATTGTAGAAGCTACCAGACTGAAAATACTTATTACCTAAAAGAAAGCAGCAATTAATTTGAAAGCTAACATTTCATCAATGACAATAAATGATAATAGATGCCAGAAGACAATAATATTTTTAAAGAATTTAGAGAAAAGTAATACCAGATAAGAAGCTATGACTCTAAAGGAAGAGGAAGGTTAAGACATTTTCAAAATACAAAAATAAGAAAGTTTGACACCTCCTCCTTTCTATATAATAAACTGTAATTATTAATGTATATATTTTAAAAGTACAAAAATAAACCTAGGATGAATTCATGGTATTCAATAAACAATGATGAGCATGGAAATTAGTGAAATAAGTTGATTAACTTAATTAACTATCAAGCATTTTAAAAACTAGAATAAGAAAGTACTGACAACAGTAACAAGGGACATAAGGAGAGGGATAATTTGGAAAATAGGGGGAAGGAAAGTTAAAGCATACCAAAGTCATTTTCTTTTTTAGGCAGAAAAAACAAAAAAAGAACAAATTTAGACTGTGTTAGAAATTTTTTTTGTGTATGTATATATATATATATATATATATATATATATCTTAAAGAGATAAAGAAACCAATGAAGGAACAGAAAAGTAATCTGTAGTTTTCAAACCAGAAGAACAAATGAACCAAGGAAAACTAGATCAATCCAGCAAAAGACAGAAACACAGGAAAAAATTTTAAAAAGCAAGATAAACAGAAAGCACAGAAATAGGTGATAATATTCGTAATAGAACAGTGTGGAGTCCTCCAAAGCAGACTGTAAGACAAGGACTTGGGCACAGGTGGCTTACTTGGTGATGATTCCAACAACCATAGTAAGAAAGAAGAAAACCTCTCTGCTAAAGGTGCACCAAAGAGCTGGTTAGCACACTGGCACATCTGGGGCTCAGTCCCAATGGGAGCCCTCTGAAACCATTAGAAACAAGCTGCAGAAGTCCCCGTCAGACGGGGGAGGCATTGACTTCCAGACTCCCACCCACCGTGGCTCTGGTTCTCTCGATTTTAGCGTTGAGCCTGTCTATGGCAGAGCAAGTTTCTGTAGCACCTGAGAATGCCTCCAAGCAAAGAGAGGTGACCACATCACTGGAGGTGAAGATGTCACTACCTCAGGGCAGGAGAACTCAGGTAGGCAGAGGGGACGATGGAGAGCTGTGCAGGTGCACCTGCTACAGCATGTAATGGGATTGAAATTGACTCCTGAAAGAGATATGACCAGGTTGGCTTAAAAGAAACAGCCATATGCTGTTTACAAGAAACTCCTAGCAAAATAACACAGGAATGGTCTCAACCTTCTGGCAAAAAAAAAAAAAAACACAAAGAAAAAACAAAAACAAATGACACAGGAAGTTTCAAACTATGGGGCACACAAAAAAATATACAAAGAGAAATCTTCACACCTGGAGCAATGATTGTAATGGCAACAAACCAAATATCATTATGTTCATCCAAAGGGGAAGAGCTAAATAAATTGCATGATAGCCAACAAATGGGGCACGGTACACCATCTATAGCCCAGGTATAAAGTCAAATGAAAACACTGAGCCACTTCCATTGAGTCAATAGGACTTATAAATAGTAAAACTGAACTTGTATACAGATAAGTTGTATTTCAGTAATTTCAACTTGTCTTCTAACATTTTTGAACTCTTAACATGCTATATATTTATCACCAAATATATTAATGATGAACTTTCCCTTTAACTAATTTTCCATAAAAAGTTTTTCAATAAGGAGCAGAGAATTTTAAACAAAAATATTGATATTCCCTTATTTAAAAGTCATATGCACAAAGATGTTCACTGGCTTTATTAATAATTAAAACTTAAATGTTTTACATAAGTAAATGATTGCATAATTTCAAAGGATGCAGGCAGTAAAAATGAAGCTTATTACAAGTGGAAAGTTTATCAAATAGTGTGCACAACATGATTTTAATGGCATTTATAGAGAGAAAGATGGAAAATTAAAGCAGAAATGTCAACTCAGGGTGAAAGGAAAGAATTTAAGAAACAATAATTAAGCATAGAAATTGATGAAACAAATTGATTAACCTAAAGGCCTACCATTTATCATAGCACAGAACATAAAAATTCTTAGGTTTACATATAACAGAAGATTTGCAAGATTTCTATGCTGAACACCAAGGGTAAAAAAATCAAAGAAAACCTGAATAAATGGAGTGATACACCATATTCGTTGATTAGAAGGTCCAATATTGTCAATTGTTCTATACATTTAATGTAATCCCAATCAAAATCCCAGCCGAAACTTTTGTTGAAATTGATCATTGATTGTAAAATTTATATGGAAAGGAAAAAGAGAATAGTTGAAACAATTTTGAAAAAGAAAGAAGAGCCGACTTTAAGGGCTCACCGTGGCTTGATTTCAAGACTTATTATAAAGCTACAGTAATTACAACAGTGTGCTATTGATGAAAGGATACACACATAGATGGATGGAACAGAGTAGAGTCCAAAGATACACCCACCCATATATGATCAAATGATCATTAACAAAGTTGCAAAAGTAATTTAATGAGGAAAAGAATAGTCTTTGCAACACATAGTGTTGGAACAATCGGACACCCATGTGCAAATAAATAATTAAAGCCAACCCATGCCATGCACCATTACAAACACTAACTCAAAATTTAAACCTGAAGCCATAAAATTCCTACTAGGAAACATAGGAGAAAATATTTGTAAGCTTAATTTAGGCAAAGATTTCTTAGCCAAAGATAAAAGCATGAACAATAAAAGAAAAAAAATTAATAAATTGTTATACATCAAAAGTAAAATCTCCTCTTCGAAGAACCCTGTTAATTAAAAATTTTTAAAAAGCAGTCTGCACCCTGAGAGAGACCACTTTCCAAGAACATATTTGATAAATAATTTGCAAAGAGAAGACATAAAGACTCTTAAAACTCAATATAAATAAAACAAGTCCATTAAAAATAGAAAAAAGATTTGTATAGACATTTTACCAAAGAATATATATGGATGGAAAATAAGCACATGAAAAAAATGTTCACATCATTCATCATTAGAGAAAAGCAAATTAAAGCCACCATGAAATGTCATTACACACTTATTAGAAGAGCTAAAATTTAATAGCAACAAAATTTTTTTTAACTAACAATACCAAGTGCTAGCAGGGATGTGGAGCAATTGGAACTCTCATACATGGCTAGTGGAAATGCAAAATGTACAACTGTTTTGGAAAATAGTTCGGCAATTTCTCATAAAGTTAAACATGCACTCTCCATTTGACCCAAAAATCCCACTTCCAGGTATTTAACCAAGCGAAATGAAAACTGATGTTCACAACAAAACTTGTGTCTGAATGTTTATAGTGGCTGAATTCAAAATCGCCAGGACTGGAAATAACCCAATGGCCTTCAGCTGGTGAATAAACTGTGGTACATCCACAAAATGGAATTCTGCTCAGATATTTAAAAATATGTATATATGAAGCACTGATACATGCAACCACATAAGGAAATCTCAAATGTATATTGCTAAGTGAAAGAAACCAGACTCAAAAGACTATATACTAAATAACTCAATTTATGTGACATTCAATGTGTAGGACAGAAAAGACAAAACTATAAGGAAAGAAAAGAGATTGTCAGGGGTGTCACTTGTGTTGGGTGGATGCATTGATGACCAGGTAGCATGACAACACTTTCTGGGGTGATGGAATTATTCTGCAGCTTAATTACAGTTACATGACTGTGTGTTTGTAAAAACTGACAAGACTATACATTATAGAGGGTGAATTTTACTGTAAGTAAATTATGCCTCAATAAATGGTTTAATTTTAAAAAGCACTTGAGAGTTTTCTTTTCATTCCTGTATTCAAAAGAACATGTGTTCTAACATCTGAGTGTCAGTGAATAAACTTCAAAAGTGCAGTTGATTCCTCTGGCTAGGGACAGAGGTTTTAAGGTAGGAAATTTCAAGTGATAAGGCCCATTTCCGTGGGAAGGCTGAGAAGCAGACCCTAAAGAAACAAGCAGAGGGAAGAGGTTCCTCCCCTGTGGCACAATAAAAGACAGGTGCTAACGATGATGTGGTCTTCTCAGGACATCCTGCATTTTGAAACCACTATTGGAGAATCTGGCGTGATATATTGGAATAAAGTTTGCTTCAGTGAATTGAGGAAAGAAAGTAAATTTAAGAGATTTCAAAGCATTTGTGCCTGCTCCCTTCAATAAGAAACTTAAATCAATTAAATTCTACAAGGATTGTGAGACTCTGAGCTGGCCCCTGGGAGACAGCTGTGACAATACCCCTTGTCACAGTACAGTTCCTCTTGGGGAGTTGCCCACTGAAATCAAAGCACCCCAGGGATTGGCAGCCTTTGGAGGGCTGCCCCGCTGGCTCCCCGTCCCCAGGAATGCCACCGGGAAGCCACCACCCTTAGACGATGAACAAGCTAGAGATACACAGGCACCCTGGATAAATGTGCCTTGTGCACACTCGCAGGGCCCCAAGTTTTTCCTATGAACTTATTCTTTAAATTGGCTTAAACTACATACATTTCTGAGAAGCCAGAAGAGCGCATATGGCAAATGTTACCTATGGGGTAAAATATTAATATGAGGATGCCTCCAAACCATGCTGGATTGCTCTGAGAATCTCTGCAGTGTGAAAGGAAGTCCCAGCAGAGGTTGTCCGTATTGTGTAAAAAGATGAGAATTAAAGCAGACAGCACACCTCTCACCAAGTGAGACCAAGTGAGAATTAAAGCAGCCACCTTCATGATCTCCCCCCTACCCTATCAGTCTCATCCTCTTTGGTGATCAGAAAACGTTCCAGAAGTTCATTCCGGGCATATTAAAATACATCACAGGCATCATGCCCAAGCACACACCTGCACACGGAGGTTTACAGCAGCCTTATTCATAATTGCAAAACTTGGAAGAAGCCACCAAGATGTCCCGCAGTAGGTGAATGGACACATAAACTGTGGTGCCTCAGAAAATAAAATATTATTCAGCACTGAAAAGAAATGAGCTAGCAAGCCATGAAAGGTCATGGAGAGATCTTAAATGAACTTCTTTTACTAAGTGAAAGAAGCTGGTTTGAAAAGGCTGCATACTATATGGTTCTTATTATATGACACTCTGAAAAAGGCAAAACTGTGGAGACAATAAAAGGATCGGTGCTTGCCAGGGGTGGGGGGAGAGGGAGGCATGAGTAGGCTGAGCACAAAGGATTTTTAGGGTAGTGAATCTACCCTGTGATACTATAATGATGAACACACGCGATTATACATTGTTCCAAGCCCATAGGATGTGCAACACCAGGAGTGGGCCCTAATGTCAACTGTGGACTTTGGATGATAATGATGTGCCAGCATAGGTTGATCAAGTGTAACTAATACACCACTCTAGTGTGGGCATGGAAAAATCTCTCTACCTTGTGTTCAATTTTGCCGTAAACCTAAAACTTGTCCTAAAAAAAAAAAAAAAGGCTATTAAAAAAATATATACCATGGATGCACCGAATACCCAAGCAGTGGGCCATGGAAATAGGGGATAGTAAAATGATTATGGATCAAAAGTGAGAAAAAAAGACTTAACATTTTATATTGAACTTTTAAATAAGACTAAAATCTCTAAGTCTGGGCATAGAAACTGGGAGTTCTATATACAAAAACTGCTTTTGCCACTATAAGTCTATTAATATCAAGCAGAAAGTTAAAGCATTTCTTTGCAATATAAGTTTGAAAAGGAAACTCTTATTAAAATATTCACAAAATAGTATTATATAACAGTGGAGAATATTAAAGAATTTTAAAATCTACATTACCGATGAAAATGGGAGAGGCACTTTATAACCCACATAGGTACTGATTTTTAGCAAAGTGAGAAAATGAAGCAGGAGAACAGAAATCTCAACAGCAAATATTCATTACTAACTGGAAACTTGTGAAATTGTAATGATATAGTTTAATTTCTTCCATTTTTGTCCTTATTTCCATTTAGATGAACATAAAGAAACTATAGGAGGTCATTGAACTGAATCACTTCTTAAATTACCTATAAAATATAAAATATTGGATGCGATGATGAGAACACAGTGTGGGTGTCAGGGCAGAGCTGAAGGTCGTTGCACCAGGTGAGTGTAGAAAGGTGACTGCGGCCAGGTGCTCAGCACAGAACAGGCCAAAGGAATGCTCGTGTCATGCACAAGTTCAACCAGCTGGTGGTGATTTTTTTCATAGAGAAACTTACCAACATTCTTGGTTACTTAGTCACTTGGTAAACCCTGAAATAAGTGGCTCAATTTATAATTGCCAAAAAATGAAAATGATTTAAATGTCTTTCAAGTGATGAATGGATGAAATTGTGGTACCATTGTATGGTATCCATACAGTGGATAAAATTATGGTACATCCATGCAATAGAATACTACTCAGAAATGAGGCAGTAAAAATGAACAAATGCCTGATACATGCATCTAAATGGGAGTACAAAACATTTGACATAAACCAACTGCTCTAGTCTTCTGTCCCTGCCAAAACACAGACTATATCTCTTGGCAAATAATAATAAAAATAATCAAGAAGAAGGATGGACCATACTAATTAAGTGCTTACAGTATGCTGAGCATTGTTCTAAATGCTTTACATACATTCATTCAATCCTCACAACTCCTCTGTAAAGGAGCTTCTGTGCTTATTCCCATTTTATAGATTAGAAAATCCAAGTAGGGAAAAGTGATTGTCTTGCTCAAGGTTACACAGCCAGCAAGTGGCACAGCCAGGATTCGAGCCCAAGATTCTACGTGAGCATCACCTAAAGTCCCCCTCGTCTGAAAGGCGATGCAGGAGCTTGACTTCTTCACTCTCTGAGAATTCTCCTTGGTTTGGTTGCACCAGGATTCCTTTGGGATAAACCCTGCTCTGAAGTGCTAAATCATGTCCAAATACATGGATATAATATCCTCAAGGTTGAACAGGAAAATGTAGGCAAACATGACATAAGTAGCTTTTAAGTCTCTTTTTTCATTTCTGATTTTGTTTATTTGGACCTTGTCTTGGTTAGTCTAGCTAGTGGATTATAGAATTTGTTTACCTAGAATTTTGATCCAGAAGGCAAGGGAGTATTTCTTGAACCCATTGCTTATTGAGATAACAATAACTTTTACCAGATTTTTTACTTGTCTGTACCTATGTAGCATTTTTCATTTTTTTCTTCTATATTTATTTCTTTTCTGGCTAGAGTAGATCCTCTAAAAGAATTTTCAAAAGGGATCTATGCAGGGTAAAATGCATGAATCTTTATATGCTTAAAAATATTTTATATTATCATTAATTTAAATGTCTGTTAAGTTTCTTTCCTTCAACACTTGAAGATTTTATTCTCTTTTTTCCTTGCATCCACTGATGCTACTGAGATAGTTAGATCAATCTGGTTTTTATTTGTAGATGTTTTGATTTTTTTCTCTCTGGGAAATTTTATAAGCATCCCTCTGTCTTCATGTTCTCAATTTTCCCATTACTATGTCAAAGGGTATGTGCAAATTGTATTTGGTGGTGGTGGTTGTTGTTGCTTTATTTAGGAGTTTTATGTTTTTGTTATCTTTCCCACTTGGTCCTCTATGAGGCTTTTTACTGATATATTTTTCTTTACTTCTGGGAATTAGTGGATTATTATTTCTTCCAATATTGTCTCCCCTCCATGTTTTCTTTTCTTTTCCTCAAAGACCCCAGTAGACAGACATGACTCGTCTATTCTGATTGCGTGTATCACTGTGAAGCTCCTTGCTCAGGCTCCAATCATCCGTCTCATTGATGGTTCTGCAGTGACCCCCTGTGACCCCTGAATCAGTTTATTGAGGGTTTTCTTTTTATTTTAATGCTTATACATTTATTATCCAATATATCCATTTGATTCTTCTCCATGATCACTTATTCCTACTTCATGTTGCCAATATTCTTCCTTATCTCTCTGAAGATAGTTATTACATTTATTTTAAATTTGTGTTCTTAGTGTTGCATTGATTTTGTTTTGCCTCCTAGAGGCTGTTGTATTGGCTGCTTGTCGTTTGTCTCATAGGTTTTCCTTGTGAGCTCATCTTTATTCTCACAGGATGCTCCACTGCCTCCGCTATTGACTAGGAGAAGAGCCAAGAACACGAAGCGTAGGCAGAGCATCTCTCAGGACCGAGAATGACTCATATTTCTGACCCACCACGGTGTAAAATATAAGATGTGCCTGTCCCACAAACACCTTCCAGTCTCAATGTCCTCGACTCAGACTTGATTCTTGTTCAAGAACAGCCATTCCCCCTTGTCATCTCTCAGGGTGTCTTGCGAGGCAAAGTTGGAACACAAGACATGCATAAGAGCAGTCCAGTTGCGACCTCCACTCGTTGCTTTTAGCTCCACCCTCCTGGATCACCACCTGAACATTACCCTTCTGTTTAGCTGGTGTTATTATTTTCCATGTCCACCACCGCCATTGTGGGCAACCTTTCTTCTGGGAAGTGGATGGAAGTTCTTGCAGCTTCTTAGATAAATGGGTCAATTGCCTGCCTGGTAAGAGGGCTTTGCCCACCTCACTGTGGACCACCTGCTAAATTTGCCGGTTAAGGGTGGGGGCAGCTCTCAGGCTAGCCCAGGTTGGCCTGCCTAGATTGCAACTCTGAACACACACTCACCCAGAGTCCTGTGAGAAAGAGAGAAAGGGTCTCTCTTCATCACATGTGCAGGCTCCCTGGCAATCTCCTGCTCCCCACCACTATGGGGAGCAATCTCCTGCTCCCCCCCACTATATCTTCCTTACACAGGACCACAGATACCTCTGCCTCCCAGGTTTCTCATAGATTTTGTTTCATTTTCTCAACTGGGCTTTCTGTTCTTTTAACCTCCTCCTCTCCCATCCTGTGGCTCCCGAGATGGGGATCTGAGAGGAAGGTGATGACCCATGCTTAGTACCAGTCCTTTTCCACAATTATCGTAAATAAGGAGTGCCCTGGAAAATTAGGTAAATATTGATTCTTATGGCCAAAAGAAAAATATTGCTGGTGACGTAACAACCATAGATTTAAGCTGTAGGTCTACTGAGTTGATTTGTTTAAGCATAGACATACCCACCTACTAAATTTCCAATAACCTGTGTTCAGAGGGCACCCATGATGGCATCTCTGTGGACGACTCCCCTGTGTTTGCTCCCAGGGCATCGGTATGGGTGGGGTTTTGTCACTTGGAGTGGGAATATAAAGATTACAGTCAGTCTGCTAGGTTTGAGAAAGTATGCTTCATTCTATTAATTTTCTAAACATATGATTGCTGTATTTCTGTCAACAGCAGCTTTATTTCTTTCTTTAAATATTCTTTAAAAATGAGAGGAAAAGGTATAAGAGATCTGATCACTGAAACATCAAAACCTTCCAAAGGGGCATGCCATGCCTGGAGGTTTTCTGCCCTACATGTTCTCTGCAAATTGTGTTTGATTCCTGGGTGGACTTTTGGGCTTTCCTGAGGCTTAATTTTGGGGTGCATTAATCACTTCTTACTCTACAGTTGCTATGATTGTTTGTGGCATAAAAATTATAGTAGTGACATTAATGGAGTAATTCCCCAATTGCAATCAGTTGCTTTGCAATTTTCTATAGCTATGAATAGAGCAGAAGTAAAATTCTGTGTCCTGTTTCATTTACCATATCATAAAATGTTTTCCATATACTACTACTCAGACTTCCTAATTATCTTTTTCATATTAATAGTCTATCAAATGTATGTGCTATCTTACATTTTCCACTCTCACATTTTCTGTTCATATTTTGTTATTACAAGTTTAATAGCACTTCAAAGATTACTTTTTTCTATTATTTTTCTGGATTTTTAAAAATTAATCCCCGAGGATCTACAGGCAGGTTTTGGATAAACCACCCAGTTTCCTTTCATAAAGACTTAACCAATTAATACCATCAGTGGCAATGAACGGGGAATAGGTTCACTATCACTTCATCAGAATGAATCATCAGTCGTTTTTAATTTTTGACCAGTTAATGAGGGCAAAATATTCTGATAACCACTTCAACTCCAGCCTGAGTCAGAAACAGAAAGAGATTCTGCAGCACAATTTTCCCTACTCGAGCTTCCATAGATGCTGCTGTAAAAGTTGACCCAAATAGGTCAGGTCATTGCACCTTGTTCCAAAAATATGGACCCAGATCAGAAGCCTGATTGGCTTCTTGACCTAAGCTAGAATTCAAAGCACAGACACTTTTTAAAAAAGTTTTCAAATCCTCTTTTCACCCAGCCTCGTAAATGCCCACATGGAGTAGTTGGCAGTGTCCCCGCTCAGCCCCTGTCACCAGCCTTGTAAATGCCCACGTGGAGTGGACAGCAGTGTCCCCTCTCAGCCCCTGTCACCAGCCTCATAAATGCCCACATGGAGTCAACGACATTGTCCTTCCACAGCACCCTTTAACCTCAAGAAGCCCATTTCTCTTGTCATGTTAAAATCAATCTCCTTTCAAAAATATGTTTAAAACTTTACAATTCCAGAAGAGGGGATGATTTAAAAATGCATTCAGTTTGGAGATGGTCATGAAACTGCCACCTAAAAAATAATCCCCTACTTGAGCCTAGAGAGGCTTCCATCATCTGCAATGACCCACAGGGAGGGTGATGTGAACTTCTCCAAAACTCAGCTTATCCCCAAAAGGTTAGGAATACATGGATGTAAAAGGTAGAACTGTTATGCTTTGCTTTATTGTCCTTTTAAAGTCGAGAAATATAGACATGAGAACCTGGTTTTCCTCCCTAACAGTGAGATCTTAACATTTGTCGACATCCCAGTCATTAACTTACATGGGTTAGAAACCTGCCGCTGAACGATTTGCACATGGTCACCCCAGACAGCCTCGGGAAGTGTACGTGGGGTGAAGATCTCCAGCCAGCTTTGCTCGCCCTTGGCCTTCAATGTCCGTCCTCAGACCTGTCCCCTTCCGTTCTCCACCCTGCACCACAGGAACCGCAGGTCCTCTCTCATGTAAGTATCCGCTAAGCTTATTCACTCAAAGAAAGTAAAGACTGAGGTGGGACTGTGTTTAAAAAGAAGAAAAATTTGATATTGGATGATCTGAACTCAGGACCCAGTTCAACGGCCAAGTAGCTGCATGAACCTTCATAAATCATTTAACTTCCCTGAGTATCTACAGGGAAAACCGCTAACTGCCTATAGCACGGGGTTGCTGTTGGAAGCAAATAAGAAAATACATACAAGTAGTTTGTAATTGAGAGGCTTCATCATTTTCATAACCATCATGATCAACACACCCTAAGAGTCACTTTCCCAGGAATGGTGTGATTTTTCTCACCGTGCTAAAAGCGTGGGCTCCGGAGTCAGACTGCCTGGGTTTGAACTCTGTGCGTCACTCATTAGCTCTGCTGCGCTGGGAAGTGAGTCCGCCCTGTGAGCTTCAGTGCCCCCAGCTAACTAACATATGGGGAGAAAACAAACAACCCCTACTTCCTGGGTTGTTGCCAAGATTAAATAATTTAAATAAACTGGTAAAAATAATACAGTGCATGGTATAAATCTAGTTATACATGCTGGCTATCATTATTGTTGGTACTATTACAGAATTTCCGACATTTCTGCAGGAGGGATTTTTGGGTTCTGTTCCTTCTTTAGAAATTTCAAATCATATCACATAAAATTTCTTACTCTGCCCCATTAACATGAAATGGCAAGAAAAATACATGTCATAGTACATCAGGAGTTATTATGGAAATAGGGTTTTTTTTTAGAATAGAAGAAAATTGCTATATTAACAGTAGTAACCAAGAGATGCCAGTCCATCCACTTAGTTCATTGTCTGTCTGAACCAGGATACTTTTGAGAGAAAGGAGGCATTAGTGATGATGATTAATAGCGGTGTCAGGACAGCAGATGGAGATGAGGCCATCCGGGGCAAAGCAGACATATGGCTACCTGCGTTGTCAGCTCGTCCTTTAGGTTCTCTCCCAGGGTCTCCGGTGGCAGGACCTCACCTGAAGCCAGTGCAGACCGTGCACCACCCCCGCACACTCCCCACTGCCCTTCCTCAGAGGTGGCCTTAGAACATTCCCTCTGGCTGCAACATGTCAGCCTTGTCCCCATTGTCCACCTCTGAGTGTCCCTGTATGAAGACATTGTCTCATGTCCTCATTCCGAATTTGTTGCACTGCTATGACTCTCCCCACCTCTCGCTGCTGTCCCACGACCTTTTCCATGTTCCTCTCTGCCTGGTGATTGGCTCTGAACCTGTCGGTATCTTCGCGTCTGGATGGGTTTTGCAAAAGCACAGTCTGAGTCTTATTTAATTCTAGCACAGATCACTACATGTGGCAGGTACCAGAGGCTCAATGAATATTTAACAGATAAATTAAACCAAGGGCCTTTTGCTTGAAACATACCAAACATGGATTTGGCTTTTTCCTGTTGCTCTACCCTCAGACGGGAGCATTCCATCTCAGGCACACCACAGAGCGTACCACATATTTGATCGTGCCCGAGTTCTTCACTCTTTCACACAAAATCTTCAAAAACAAGCAAGCTTTCTGAGCTCTGGGCAGTGTCTGTTTTTCTGAGAGCAACACATATTTGGATGGAAGAAAGCACCTTCTGGAAGAGAGATGATCCAGTAGGACACATTTCCCTGGAATTGGGGCTTTTGCACAATTAGCAAGCTGTTCAATTGCAGAACAGTTCCAGGAAGAATTAGGGCACTGGAGAGGCTGTGGCAGCGGTGTCTGTCACAGTGATTGTGTAGATAGCACGTGCTTGCTTCAGAGAAGGAAGTAATGATTAGAACCATTCTAACTTTGCAGGCAAATTCCGAGTATGCGAGACACTATTCATTCTGCATGCTCCAAATTCTTAGTAATTGCTTATAATGATTCATAGTCTAAGGAGAGTGTGTGCAGAAAATTTACTTTTGGTGCTATGTGGTTGATGTGCCAGAGATCACCTATCCCATCCCTCATCCCAACCCACACCCAGCGCCACGCTACTCCCAACAAACATCAGGTTAATAATCTATTTCTCCTGAGAGAAGATGATCCTGGGTTCACACATCACTTTATAGTTCAGAGATCCTAGAAGTACAATGAGATACTTTCTCACCTGAGTCACAACATCCCTGGGACAAAACAGCTGCATCAAAACAGCCAACTAAAAATGTCACATGCCAGGCTCAGAGAGGCTTATATTCCCCCAAGAATGTGCTCATCTTTCTTTTCCCTTAATCCAAAAAGAATATGAATGCAATAAAGGCAGAGTTGAAGCAGTGTATGAAACACTAGATGTCCCAGTCTTGCCAGAATCCACAAAATTTTACTACACAGAGATGGTTTTGCTGGGTGAGTTCTGCACTATTTCCATAGTTCTCAAACAAGCCCATCATGCCTAACGCTGGTAATTTGACAGCACAAATGCCTACACATCACTTCTGGGGAAACAAGTTACTGAAGAGAAGTAGATCTTTGTCCTGCTGACTTCTTATGAGTCTTTAAGCAGTAGCCTTAGTTAAATACATGTAGAGGAGGAACCCAGGCTGCTGAGGACAACTTATGGAAAACCCAACCCTTTGCCCTTGTCATTCAGCTAAGCTCAAACAGCAAGCCCCTAGGATGAATCTACCTGAGCCAGAGTGAGCTTGTTCTGGCACAGACTTGAGACCCAAGTCTGGGTGCTCCCGGGGAGCTGATTCCTGGTCAGTCCCAGGCTGGCTCTGCACGGCGTCATGACATTGCTGTGTGGTCTCAGGATGGACCCGGAAGCAGTGAGCTCTTCATCTCAAGCAGGGTTTGTGAGCACAGTTTTCTGTGAGCTTGTGCATTTCTCCTGGGGAAAAGGTCACAGGTTTCATGTGATTTCCAAATGTTTCATGATCCAAAAACAATTTAAGAATTGCTGCTCTAAAGGCACTGTCGATCAAGATAAATGTCAAAATACCAAACTGACTTAGGCACACTGAGCAAAGGCAGTGAGCTGGATCTTTTTGCGGGGAGGAGGCGGTGCACAGTCTCTCTAAGAGGGGGACAGGGCGTGAAGTCCGCAGGGGAGGGAGGCCCTACAGGACAGGGAACCCGAGGGCATGAATGCAGATCTCCTGGTCTCAACCACAGCAAGGCATGGTGCTTCCTGCATTGTGATCACTCAGGAAACAGCATCACAGGTAAACGAGCGTGCGTGGGGAGCATGGCTGTGTGTTTGCCAAACATCTCTCCTCTACCCGGATTTTCAGCTTAGAGCTGAGTTTTAATTAAGGCAGGTGCCTGGTTCCACGAATGGTGCATTTTCTTTATTTTTATGTAAACCTTTCTATAAAGCCATGCATTTCAAATGTTTTTCTGGTTTTGGACAACTTTGATTGAAAATCATTTTTCACAAGCCTCCTTAAATCATCCCCTCCTGCTTGTCAGTTAAAGAAGAAGGAAAAATGAAAAACAAGTAAAAGAAAGAGAAAGCCTAACAAAATTTAACATTCATTGGAAAAGACAAGGAAAGGTGGAACGTGGTGAGTTTCTACCGGGGACCGGGGCGGAGATGCCAACACACCCAGTATTAGGCTCACAGGCCCCCTGGGGCCACTTTGAGGCCCAGACTTTGCCCAGTCCCACACTGAGAACCTCTAGAGTATGCGAGAGTAGGTGGAAACTGAGTCACAAAGAGGGGAGGTGCCACAGAGGTCCCCAGCGTGGTGGCTTTCCCACGTTTTGTTTGGAGGTTTGGAGAGTTGAGGAAGCACCAAGAGAATCAGGGATCTGTTTAACTGAGTCCTGAAAATCAGAAATAGCTCCTCCCTGGGAACTATCCAGAAGAATCTCAGATTTTCAGGGTGTCGTCTACCCACCCTGTGCCCTGTGGCCTGCGGGTCCGTGTGACCAGCACAGAACAAGCAGGAGGGTGGCCACGTGCAGTGTGGCATCAGATGGGCCATTACTTTGCTCTTGGGGAAAACCAGACAATCGTACCATGAGGCCAGGGCTGGGCAGGTGGGTCTAAGGCAGCACCTGCCACGTGGCCACGGGGGCGTGGGGCTCTGCAAGCCGGCCCCCGCCCTCCCCCACCAAGACATGGTTACACGGGGGAAAGTCAGCTGCTTCACCTCCTGTCTTTGCGTCCTTGCCCAAGCCCTACCAGGTGACCTACTGCGCAACTGGTGCTCCTGAAGCCTCTTCCGGAGAGGCTTATCACTGCAGTGGTTGCTGCTGTTAGATCAAAACACAGAGTAATGCATGACTTCGGTGTTCCTCTTACCGTGGCCTGCTAGTCTGGGACATCCTGGAGCCTGAGATGTGTCCCCCAAACAACAAACCCTGGACAGTGTAAGACTGCAAAACAACCAGGGCACATGTTCTGACATGGAAACAAGGGGTTCAAGGAGACACTGGTCCCACCGAGAAATGGCTTATGCGTCCCCCACCCCCAATACAGGGTCTCCTGTCACCCAGAGAGCAAGAGACAGGAACACGGAGTGGCTGTAGCCTCCGGCAGCAGCTCGAACTCTCCCGTAACAGCAGGACTCACTGTCCCCTCTGTCACTGCCGCTGCTGAACGTCCCACTTTGGATTCATATCATTACAAAACACAGCAGCAGGAAGCATCCTCTGGGACAGGGTTTGAGGGACTGCTCACGGCGTGTTGCTGCAGTTCCTCCCGCAAGAGCCCCGCCCGCCCAGCTGCTGCGAGACATGGAGGAAACCGCGGCTGCTTTGGCCGTGCTTGTCAGATGCTCCTCTCCCTAATCACTGGGGAGGAATGGTCCTCCCCGGAGATCAAGGGTAAGCGCTTTGCAAAATCCAGTGCAGACAAAAACAGTGCATCACGTCTGTGACTTGCTTCCTGGCTAATTCCAGAAAAGCCCTAATGAGGCTGATGAATTCTGTGGCCCTGGACGTGCAGACTGGCTGGGGAGTCAGTGCTGGGTCACCACGCAGTGCCGATGAGACAGAACCCTCCCCTGCACCCTCAGTGGGCCTCGTCACCCAGCAGGTGTCCCGGGATGCATCACACAGACAGCCTCCTGGGCAGAGAGGGCAGGGCCTGGGCACAGAGATTAAATGAGGGTTGAGCCAGTGCCGCTCAGCCTCTGGTGGCAATGTTCACCCCAGGGCTCTCTGGTGACCAGCTTCCCACGAGCTTGTGCCTCTGATGCCTGTCGGACACACACCTGCAGGCACAGGTAGGGTGGAGGAATTAGGGCAGATGCGTCTGGGGAGCTTAGAAGCCACCTCATGGTTTTAAATCCAAAAACTATTAAATTCCTATTGAATTGAAGCATCTGTGTTTAAAAAAACTAAACCAATTAAATCATTGCTCTCAGGAAATTTTAGCTTTATATTTATGAAATGTCTTCTGGTTGCAACATTTTCGTTGACAACTGATAAGCCTTCAGGAGGTGGTGACTATTCTTGCCTGTTAATTTTTACCCCACGTCTTCCTTAAAGGCTTTGGGCAGGAGTCAGCTTAGTAGCTCCATCCAAAAATATTAAGTGTTCGGGTTTGTGTGAGTAATTTCTCGTCAACTATTAACTCCTCTAAAACAGCCCTGCCCTGCAGAACTATTCACTACCCCTGCAAAAGTAAGCTCAAATGCTCCGCGCCTTCAAGCCGACTCGCTTCAACTTGGCTGCTGCGGTGAAACATTTTCCTTCTTCTGTAGCAACTGAAAGAGACTCTCCTGCCAGTTCTGAAAGCCTTTGTTCGCAAAGGTGCTGTGTTATGACTACCTGGCTGAAACATTCCATTTCAGGTACAATGTGAGCCGTAACTCAGAGAATCTGAGACCTCTCCTGGGATGAATGAAGACATCGAGTGTTTCTTACGCTGGTGCTTTGAAAGACTAAGTGCATGTCTCTAAAGACCTCCAATGAAAACACAGTTTTGCAAAACATGACAAGAGCTAAAGGACGCTGGCCGTGGGTACCTGCTGTATAGCACGGAGGTGCCGGGCCCTGCAGCCGGGATGTGCTCCATGGATGATGCAAAGAGTCACAAACACCACCCCTGGGTCAAGTGCTGAAGCCCCAGCTCCCATCCCTTCTGGGCTCTGGGGAAGCCTGGGCGGGCCCTCGTCCCCCTTGGCAGCCTTCCCGTCCCACCCAACGCTGCTCAACCCGGCTTTCTCACACCTCCGGCTTCCACTCCCCACACATCGTTGGCTTAAAAAGGCCCCAGGCCATGACGCACCCTCCAGACCTCAGTATCCTCAGCCGTCTCCCCCGATCCCCACCCCAATGCTGGGGCCAGGTCTCTCTGGGCCACCAGGATGGTTGTTCCCCTGTGCCATCTCCTCTGAGTGTCACTGACAGAAGCTGGATCTCTCCTGTCCTTTGCAAGGTCGATCTGATCCATCCTTGGCCACAGAAGCTATGTTGGGAGCAAGAAAGGACCCTCCCAGACCTGGCTGGGTCATGAGACAGAGTGACTTCTGGGCACCCCACCACACTGCTGCCACACTCGCTTAACGTCTCTCACTTCACACGAATTCAGTTCAGAAGGGTCATTCCTGGACTGAGTCAGGAGATAAAAGAGAGCCTCCAATAAGGTGACCGTCCTCGAACCGTGTACTAGGACCCTGTGGTGCCCGTGTTCTGCCTTGTCTATGGCCAGCTCAGCACCTTCGACCCCGTCTAAGGAGGCGACTGTGTTTCCATGAACCCCCTTCCCTGCCTGGCCCTGGGTCCAGGTTTGCTAACGACAGGCACTCATGTGAGAACAGGAAGGCCCAGGTGGCCATCACTCAGGACGTGATGGCGGTTGGCATGGTGACAGACTCAGAGGTGCCTATCTTCCCTCAGCCGTCCTTGCGGCCATCTGCCCAATGGCCAGCTCATCCTCTCATCACTGACCCATCGGACAGCAGTGGCCTTCGCCCCTGCGAGGCACGTGGGTCCCGGCTGCAGAGTGGCTGGAGGCTTCCTTGGGTCTCCATGGCTCTCTCTGTGCACCCAGATGGGATTTGCACTGTCCCACAGTTCACCTGCCAGGTGCCACGGGCTGCAGTGGTGAACTTCAGCTCGGCCCCCCAGACCCGCCCTTGCCCAGCTCTCCCCAAGTGTCCCAACGATGCCTGAAGCCTCTGCGTTCCCATCTGAGCCCTGACACAAACCCCAGCCCCCGCCCACCCCCATGCGCATGTGGGGGTCAAGGAACAGCCACCTGATCGGGACCTGAGTCCCGAAAGTCACCGTTGTATCCAACGTGCTGTTCAGTGGGTTCCCTAAAAAGCCCAATGGGGCACATGCAAATAGACTGTCCAGAACATTCTCTCCTCTTCCCGGGGGACTAGCAGGGCCTCTGTGTGTGTTTGTCTTTGCACCATCAGTGTGGTGGAGCAACAGTGTGGACCAGCCCGCCCCACTGTAGATAAGCCTGGGCCACCCACGGGTGACCACCAGGTCCCCACATGCCTTGGTCCTCTTTGTTCCTCTTCTCTCTCTCATATCAGTATCGTCCCTAAACACCTGAGCTCAAAATATGTTTTTACAAAACCCCATTCCACGTCAGTGATATGGAAGATACAATGACAAAGCCAAAACAATTCAGTAATAACATATATTTCTTCTCTTTGCAGTTTATAATTCTAAGTTCACATGACATTTCAGGTGTCATACAGATTTAGTGCCACGGCAATAACAGCTTATGAGCGTTGCCTTCAGTAGAATCATGCACACGTTTGGTAAGTTCCTTCCTGGTGTTGCATTGCAGGTGTTGCCCATATTGATGGATAGACCAGAAAGTAAGTCCCCTGAGAGCAGGAAAATGTCCCTCTTAGTTTTTCTTCTATAAAGTTTATTTTAATAAAATTTTCAAAATTGGGTTAAACAAATAGTACAAAATAAATATTAATATTTATAAATTAACATTTACTATATTATACTATATTATTACTATAATATGTTACAGTTAACATAATGTATTATGTTAATCATACAAATAAATATTAATATTGTAAATTTCTAAATGGTGAACTATTTCTAAGAAAAAAGGCTTCTCATAAGATATAGGATGGGCCCTATTCTTCTTAGTATCAAATGGGCTTATCAAAGTTGAATATCAGTTATGTCCAAGTAGTCACTAAAGGTTTTTTTGTTTTTAAATGGATTTAAATAGGCCAAAAAGGTTAAATTATTCTTAAGTAATTTAGATTAAAATTGTTCAGTGTTCATTTCAAATTTCGTGGGGTTCAGGGAGAAGAGCACTTTTAATAGGTTTGTTTACTGATGGAATGACAAGCAGATGTTCTGTGATTTTTGTCAGAAACTTGATAGAGCTCCACGGGGAGCGGGCCGGGTTATCACTCAACCACGTTTGGATGAAGAGCAAGCATCGGCCTTAAAGAGCAGGGTCTCTTCTGTCAGCCTCTTCTCGGTCCCTGCAACACTCGGGATTCCAAGGCAGGACTTCCCTGTGTGACCTCCTGGAAGGACCCTGGACACTGCGCAGGGTGAAACAGGGACTGGCAGGGCTTCTCATTTCTCTCACTGCCTTTTCGCCAAAACCAAGCAGAGGCCGTGTTTTGTTTTATGTGTTTGATTGTTGGAGGAGGGAGGGGTCGTGAGATGGAAAAAGGGTTATTGTAGGTTTGGAAGTTGACACAACTTTTTGAAAAATTAACAGGGGAAAACTAGCATGTTGCAGGAGGGCCTTGTATTGACAAAAACTGAGTACTGCTCTGGTGCTCATCCAGAAGCCCCGCTGACCGGGACTAAAACCCAAAAACACCTGCCCTCGGGTGCGCTCAGCACTGGCCCTCCTCGTTCCGTCCCCGCTGCATCACGGGGACAAGGATAGCCTCTCCTATCCACTGAGACTACCCAGAGGAATCCCAGGTGCACAGAATCACGTGACCTCGTCCTAAGACCAAGATAGCCCACAGCTGGGGTGATAAAGTTTTGAAAACAGGTAATGTTGACGATTAACAACACTGAATGGAATTAACGCCACTGAATTCCACACTCAAAAATGGTTACAAGAGCAGATTTTATGTTCCATATACCCATATATATGTATACACAGCCGACGTTTAAAGCTTTTTTTAAAAAATTAGGCCACAGCAGTAAGAGCATGGCCTTTTAGGTAAAATGAGAAAACTTACAAAAATTGAAAATTACAACTCTGAGAAATGAGTGACTCCCTTCTGAAGAAGTCATGCACCCTTTTTGAGAATCGGCAAATATCTTGCTTGCACATCAAAAAGACATATCAAATAAACAGCAGTAGAAACAAAAACAAAAAAGACAGTTTTCTAACAAGATTTTGTTCCCCCGAGAGTCACAAGAGTTGTCAGCATTCCTTAAGATGATAAATCGTTTTTTCCCTTAATTAGCTCTTCTGCAGACAAACTGCCCCAAACAGATGGCTCTAAAGCCAGCTGCATATAGTAAATATTTTGGGGGAAAAAAATTAAATAAAATGAAGAAAACAACAGCAGTAAGCCTTGAGCCTATTAAATTGCTTTGAATTTTATTTCTAGTTCAACTGATATTTTATTCTTTAACCTCAAAACAGTTACATAACCCTCCACATCAGAGAAACAATCTATAAATGGGCTCCCTCATAGCCAGTGCTTGCTGCATTCAATTAAGAGTCCCATATTCCAAAAGCAATCATGTCAGTACTCAATATTTTAGTTCCTAACTTTTTTTATAACCTGATTCCACCCAAATGGACCCAGGACTTTTCTTCCTAAGTGTGGGTAAATAATAGTTCTACATAATTTGTTATCCAACAACCCAGTTCAGTAATAAGAAGTCAGACAATGTTTATTTCAAGTTATATCACAAAATCCAAATGCAATAATGTATTTCCAGCCTAAAGGTTATACAGCAGACATGGATTTTAAATAAGTGAGTTCTTCAGACAACCTTGTCTCTAAGCTTGTACACAGGATGCCCAGAACTGGTTTAACTATAGCTTTGGGGTGATACTCACGAGAGCTGACCACGTGCCAGGCATGGTTCTACAGTCTTCCGTGTGCGTATTTATTTTTATTATATTATACATCATAGTACAATATTACAATATGTAATATTGTAATATCATATATTTATGCATTATGTATTATACTAGATTAATATTTATTATAGTATATAAATATAACTGATGTACTACATATAAATATAACTTATTATATTTATTGTCCATTGTGTTTCAACATGATCAAAGACAGTAGACCTCATATACTTGTGATTTCGAAAGTCCCTGCTGAGGTTTTTTCATTTGTTTACCCTGCGTTGTCTCAGTCATAGAGGATTGGGTTATTAACCTCATACCTCTTCTAAAATGTGTGCGAATTCGCTGAGCTTTATTCTAGGTAGTCCTCTCTGTATGTGAAGGGAAATCACTGAACTCTCTTTGTTGTGTATAACATTAAAATACTTTCACCTTCACCATCTGGGTGCCTCGCATGGGAATGCCGCCTTTGCCTGTGGGCACCCTACAACCCACCCGTCCTCTTCTTCACTGACAAGTGTGCCAGGTGGGCTGACCCTCCACTGGCGGGATGGGACCCCCATGTCCATTTAATTTACATAACAAAGAAAACACCATCACTGACACTTCTGAAATCCCAGCCCCAGGATGCCCTTCAATTAACAACACAGAACATCTCCCCTCTGAGCTCTAATTAGCTACTGCCCAGCCGCTGCCAAAGTCCCATGTTAATGTCAAGAGCTAATGTGAGCTGTGCTAGGACAGCTCCGGGCTCATCCCACAAGGCTGTCCAAGCTCTGCTTTCCTGCTGAGCTGGGAGGTTAGGAGCAGCCTTGCCAGACGACATAAGCTCCTCTCCACAGGATAAGCCCTCACTGGTAGATTCTCAGCTCTTATTCGGTAAAAACAAATGATGCCTCCCCTGTGCTAGGCCCCTCACTCTCTCTCTCTCTCCAAATCGGCTTCCCTCTCCACTGAGAGATCCTGAGCTTGCAGGCACCAGTCAGGAAAGGCCCCCCGACGGTGATTAGATCTGCTCCACTTGAGAGCCAGGGCATGATCATATTTGTTTCAAACCATAAGAAAGCTCAAATAGCCAAAGCAACCTTAAGCAAAAGGGACAGATTTGTAGGCATAACTTTACCACACTTTAAGCTATACTACAAGGCTAGAGTAACCAAAACAACATGGTTCTGGCACAAAAATAGAGACATAGACAAACGGAACAAAACAGATAACCCAGATATAAAACTATCCATATATTGCCATCTGATCTTCAACAAAGCAGACAAAAATATACACAGGGGAAAAGAATCCCTATTCAATAAATGGTGCTGGGAAAATCAGATCCATATCTCTCACCACTCACTAAAATTAATGCAAGATGGATAACAAACTTAAACCTAAGATATGAAACCACAAGAATTCTAGAAGAAAATGTTGAAAAAACTCTTCTACATATAGGCCTAGGAAAAGAATTTATGAAGAAGACCCCAAGGACAATCACAGCAACAACAAAAATAAATAAATAGGACTTGATTAAATTCAAAAGCTTCTGAACAGCCAAGGAAACAATCAACAGAGCAAATAGACAAACTGCAGAGTGGGAGAAAATATAAGCACACAATACATCTGATAAAAGGCTAATAACCAGAATCTACAAAGAACTCAAGCAAATCAGCAAGAAAAAAATCAAACAACCCCATTAAAAAGTGGGCAAAAAACATGAACAGAAGCTTTTTAAAAGAAGATAGATAAATGGCCAAAAAGCATATAAAAAATCCTTAAGGTTACTAATCATCAGGGAAATGCAAATCGAAACCACAATGAGATATCATCTAACCTCAGTGAGAATGGCTTTTATCAACAAGTCCCAAAACAATAGATGTTGGCATGGATGCGGAGAGAAAAAAATACTTATACACTGTTGGTGGGACTTCAAGCTAGTACAACCTCTATGGAAAATTGTCTGGAGATTTCTCAAAGAACTAAAAATAGACCTATCATTTGATCCAGCACCCCATCACTGTGTATTTACCCCAAGGAAAAAAAGTTATTATATCAAAAAGACACTTGCACTAGAGTGTTTATTGCAGTACAATTCACAATCACAAAGATGTGGAATCAACCCAAGTGCCCATCAATTCATGAGTGGATTAATAAAATGTGGTATATGTATATCATGGAGTACTACTCAGCCATAAAAAATGAGCTAATATCTTTTGTAACCATCTGGAAGGAACTGGAGACCATTTTCCTAAGTCAAGCATTGCAAGAATGGAAAAACAAATGCACATATACTCACTATTAAATAGGAAGTGACCAGATAACATTCCTGTGCACAGATGGAAGTAAAACTCAATGGAAATCAAGCAGGTGGGAGGGGGAAGGAGGGGATGGGTGAAATCATACCTAACACATACGATGTACACTATCTGGGTGATGGGCACACTTATAACTTTACTCAAGCAGTGCAAAAGCAACCCATGTAACCAAAACATTTGTACTACCATAATATTCTGAAATTTTAAAAAAAGACTCCTATTTCTTCTCTCAAATACAATAAAGTTGCATAAATTCTGCCACTGGAAAAAATATTATGTATGGAAGAAAAGAAATTACCTAGTGTAAATTTTGACACCCATCCAGGGGTAAGCAAGAGGTGCCTTCCTATTCTCACGAGCTTGAGCCAGCACAGCGAAGGCCCCTGGTACAGTGGGCTTCCATGGTAGGATCTGAAAGATATGAAACAGGATAAGATGCAGAAAATTACATTAAATCAAGTAAATTTGTGTCTGATTTGTCCTTTCTTAGTAAAATGATCAATTTTAGCATAAATATTTTATCCTTTCAAGCACAATGATCAATTTCAGCATAAATAACTGTTTGGACATTAAAGAGAACTGTTGATAAATATTAAAGAGGCTGAATTCCTCCTAGAAATAGAAAATCACTGCCACTTGGATATACTTGGTAAATTCAAAACATTGCCTCTTACCGAGAGGACTAATAACAGTAATGAACCATGGAAGCTTCTGGAACAGGCACATGAACGCGGTTGATAATTGAAGTGGTAACAACCTTAATTAATGAATTGCTAGTTGTTGCTACCAATTTCCTAGGCTTTAACCAAGGTTCCTGTCTCTAGCTATACGTTGCAGCCACAACTTAACAAAGTCTTTGGAAGAATAGAGTCCATGGAAAATGCATGTTTTCTAAGAAGTTTTCCAGCATATCTCCGGCTGCCTCTGTGCAGAGGGGAATTTCCACACGGGGGTCTCAACCTTCACATCCTCTAGGAACCTGCAGTTAGTCCCCCCACAGGTCCTCCAATTTATAAAAAGATTATTAATGAAACTTTATGAAGTAATAAAAAATTTTTTTCCCATTTGTATTTTTCATATTTAGTCCCTAATGTATTTATTAAAAAAAAGCTTAAGCACACCATACCAAATTGTTGCAATTCTAGCAGCAATGAAACTCACGTTTTAGTGATTCCCATGCTCCTATCCAAGTAAATGTGTGTTAGTCATTGGAAATATCTGTCAAATAGTTCCAAACCCCCCTTTACTGCCTTTTCTGACCCTTGGAGCCATCCACTGATTTAAGGAGCCCACCTGCTAAAATCTTGTCTACAATAGAGCTGAAACGGCAAACATTAAAATCTTTCTTGTGGAGGGTAAGCCTCTGCCCTTAGGACAAGACTCCTCTACAATCTAATGCTGCAGAATGGGACAGCAAAACAATTCTCACCCTCTAACCTATTTGGACAAGAGTTTTCCTAATTCATCCGGTGGTCACCTGGGAAAATTACAAGCAGACGGGTGAAGGAATGGAGCATGGACAGGTAGGGGTTAACTGAAACCACAGTGAAGACATCATTCAAGGGTTGATTCCTGTGAGGTCCCACAGTGAACCTCCCTGGGTGTACAGGGACTGGCAGGGCGTCCTGGGAACCAGCGGGAAGGGTGTCAGAAGAAAAAGCAGCCCCAATCTTTCCTCAGTCCACTAGTGAGGATTTCAGCAATGGCAGCATTTAGATGGGTCCGTCTCGGTGATTCCAGACCAAACGTCAGTGACGATTAATCGAACACGTTTCCAGGGGATCATAACCGAGCGGATTTGTGTAGGTGATGAAGATGATGAAGAATGAGGGGGTTTCGTTGTTGCTGTTGTTGCTCATGGGAAAAAGAAGTTATCAGTCTAAGATATTTTTCCTATCTTCATATTATATTTTTGAAAACTTAAGTAATGAAAAAGAGAGAGAGAGAGAGAGGGACAGGAAGGAGCCCAGGAAAAAGAGAGAGATCAGATTCTGCTGGTGGGAGCGTAAATCAAAAGATTCAGAATGTTTGTAGCTTCTGATCCAGTAATCCCATTTCTAGGAATCTCCCCCAAGGAAATAATCATAAATATTAACAAGCTTTGAAATCATTTAAATATTGATATTAAGGGATTAGTTAGTAAACGTTTGCTGTACATCGCTTGCAACTATTATTGCAAGGAATATATGATGATGTGGAGAAATTCTGATAAAATTCAAAAGACACACAACTATGAACACATTATTATTTTAGCTGTGAAAATAATATGGATGATAAAACCTTCAAAGGAAACATATTAACAGTGATAAAATTATGGGTGATTTCCATTTTCCTCTGTGCAGTTTCTGTATTTTTCAAAGAGTAAACATGACTTTCATAATTTACATATTTAATATATGGGGGAATCAGGCAAGGTCCAGGACACCCCTGACTCCAGAACTTGATCTGAGTCCCCGTGGCAGCCCCTCCATCACCACCCACATCCCAGGCTGTTCATTTGCTCCCTGTCTACACTGGAGGCTTCCGTTCCCCTATAAATGGCCCTTCCAGTGTTTGCCAACGAAATCTCACTCTCTCTAGCACTGGGTGGGCAGACAATTAAAGGGTGGCATTCTTTGAGACACTTAGAGAAAATGCTTTCCTTTTGAGCTTTTTCATTTGCTTCACAATCAACACCACTGCTGTTGCTCTAATTTGCTTCCACACTAATTGCCATTACTCAACCTTGACGGAAGCAAGAACCACACTAAGCAACCTCTCACCGGCTCCCCGTGTGACTCACATCTGCTGCCAGGACTGAGTCCTGCTTCTGTGTGCAAACTGCATGGGGTCTGTGCCCCTCCCATGGTGGCTGCCGTCCTCGTGCAGGTGGCCCGGCAGCCAGGCCTGAGACATTTCCTCTGTGCCGTCATACCCCTCCAGTACAGAGAGTAGAAGGATTAGAGCCACAAAGCCACCCTTCAATTACGTGTCCTCCCTCAAGGGAACCTGAACAGGCTGAGGAACGGATGCTAAACAGGTCTCAGATCCGCTGGAGCAAAGCCCCCGAGGGATTTGATCAGCTTGGGGAGGTGCGCAATCTCACGTGTTCCACTGCACACTCTTCATCCCACTTTCTTCTCGATCTTTATCTTTTTTGTGGGTGGGGGAGGTGGTCTGAGTAGAGAAGATTCAGAAGCAAAGAAGAGAGTGTAGGAAAAATGTGAAATCCACAGTGGGTCCACTGTCCTCTGAAAATCACAGTAACATCAGTCTCGGTGTCCTTTTGTGAGCACAGGGCAGCCTCTCTGTCTTTCTCTGTGGCTTCTCGCTTGGGACCAGCCTTCCGGGTGGTGCCCTGGTGGCCAGGATAGTCTCAAAACTCTCAAAGTCTGAGTAAAGAAAAATAAAATCTTTTTGTAAAAAAAAAAAAAAAAAAGTCTTCTATTTTGGAATATCCAAATCAACTTTTCATTGATTATTGAGAAAATGCAAATCAATCTCAAAATTTCATTCGGAGTTTACCAAATATTTCAATCTGGCAGGAAATATGGGGTGAGAAGGGAGGTGAGTAAAGCAGGCTGGAGACTTTCTTTGTAGAAAAGGAGAATTAGCATCTTGTTGTTGAGAGAAAGCACTTGCGAGGGACAAAGACAGACTGATTGCCAGTGCGGGGAGGGCTGTAGAGAAAGGGGACAGAGGTGTTAGCTTCCGAGCAGGAACAGACCTTCCCTCCAAGACTCGAGGAGGAAGGAAGCCTCTGCCAGGACCCCAGTAACGGAGCGAGAGGAGGACTTTGTGAGAGAGCTTGACAGATGTCATCTGACCTCTTGGTGAGATGTGCAGTGAAGAGATCAGCGTAGAAAGAGACTTGAGCAAGCGGGAAGTACTCAGAATTGGAAACTCCTTAAAGGAATAAAGGAGAGTCACACAGTATTGGATTTCAACTGAGAGAAGATAATTTGTTTCTTTTCTCATCAGGGCCAGTTAGCAGAATTACTTTTTTTTTGCATGATATGAACTGAACAGAAATAACAAGGATGGCTGAATTCACCCAGGGGAAATGAGAACAGCAGGGCAAAGGTCAATTCCTTGCCAGTGACAGCAAGGGGACAGATGACTAAGGGGTCGACTGAAGAGGAGACAGCAAAGCCAGAAGGAGGTGGTGTCACCAGCTCTAACCCACGCCCGGGCTCAGCGCCATGCTCCTCCTTCATCACCCTGTGTCATCTCCGGAACAACCTTGGAGGGAGGCAGGAGGAAAAAGTGGGAAGGCAGAAAACCAGAGGTCAGAATGAGGAAAACATACCAAGTCTAGAAGGAGTGAAAGCACAGAGGTGTGGGAGGAAGAGGTCTTGCAGAGGAAAGGTGGGTCCAGGGACCCAGGTCCCAGACAGGAAGAAGTGCTGAGTGACAGCCGAGCCGTGTCCCTGCATTGAGGAAATGCATCAGAGGAAAGCGCCCTCGGAGTTGGGCAGACTTCGAACCGTCAGGCCCTGCAGGCAAAAGGTAGGGAGATTATCCAAAGGGCCACATTACCTGTGGGAGCTCATGATGAAAGCTAAGTAAACGTTAAATATTCACAAAATTCAGATTAATACACGAGTGTGGAATTCTTCACAAAATGCACAACCTCAATATAATCACAAGCAAATATCAGACAACCCCACACTGAAGGACATTTTGCAGAATATCTGACCAGTACTCTTCAAAAGTGCCAAGAGCATGAAAGACAAGGAGAGACTGAGGGTCTCAGAGACTGAAGAGATTAAGGAGACATGACAGCTGCATGTGACGTAGACTCTGGTGCCACCCTGGAACGGAGTAGGGTGTTCGTGGGAAAGGCTGGAATCCAACTATCGTCTGTAGCTCAGCTAATAGCAGTGCATCAGTGTTAATTTCTTAGTTTTGGTAGTTGCTATGGTTATGCAAGGGGGGAGGCTGGGTGACGAGTACACAGGAACTCTCTGTTCTATCTTTGCAGCATTTTCTGTAAGTTCAAAATATTCTTTAAATTCTTTTAAAAGATGGTTGTGAAATCTACATGACCTAGATAGAGAAGTGCAGGCACCTCTGACCCTTTCATACCTAAAGCATCTCATTCAGGCCCGTGATGAAGCCTCTTGCGCAAATTCCACTCCCAAGCAAAAACCATTGTAGCTAGGAGCCTCTGTGCAGCTCCGTAGCACCAAATAACTGTCCCACTTCAAAACCACATCAGGAAATTCTGCATTTGTATGGTGACATGCCAGTCATGACTGAAGGACACACCTCCCCCCAACTTGGGCAGGACCACCATGTTTCACAACTGCATGAAGCACTAAGTGTGTGGTGGGTGGAATACCAAAGACGTCCACGTGGGAACCTGTGACTATGTTAGGTGACGTGACAAAGGGGAGTTAAGGTTGCTGATCAGCTGACATTGAGGAGAGATTGTCCGGGATTATCCAAGTGGCCCCAACGTAATCACAGGGGTCAAAAGTGGAAGCGGAAACCAGAAGGGAGACCCAGGGAGATGGCGTCTCAAACGACTCAGTCCAACATCGCTAGCTTGGAAGATGCAGGAAGAGGCCTCCACCCTAAAATGTGGGTGGAAAAGGCAAGAAAATGGACTTTCTGGAAGGGAACACGGCCCTGACAACACCTCGATTTTAGTCCAGTGAGATCCACGTCAGGCTTCAGACATGCAGAACTGTAAGAAATAAATGGGTGTTTTCTGCCACGTGTTTGTGGTCACTTGTTACAGCCGTCACACAATGTGCCCCTGGGACCCTGTGATTGTAGCAGACACGAGAAAAACAAAGAAAGCAACACTGGCATAAGCCCCACAAACCATATTCTTCCATCTGGGAAAATTTCCTCTACCTACAGCAAATATGGGAACAGATTTTAAATCATATTCTCAAAAAACATACCACATGTTCCACTCTATGTCCCAGAATAAGACAGATAGTTCTACAAAGAGTACCAAGTGCTTTGTTCAGAGGCATTTGCACCCAGCAGACATAGACAGCTGCTCCCAACTCTCCTGCACCTGCGTGAAGGTCCCCAGGAAGATGCTGTCAGGGGTCCGCCAACTCTGGCGCTTTGTAGAGAGACCTTTACCCTTTGCTCGCCAGGCCGGAGCATAAATTCACTGAAGCCTGAGGCCTTAAGTGAACAGCAGGCGCCTGCTACTCCATTTGAATACTGTGTTTGAAATGTAAATGTGTCATTCTCTGTCTTAGTTCCCACCGCTGTGACAAAGTGCCATCCACTGGGTAGCTTATAAACGACAGTAATTTATTTTTCAGAGTTCTGCAGACTAGAAGTCTGGGATCACGGTGGGTTCTGGCGAGGGCCCTGTTCAGGTTACAGACACCCGACTGCTCCTTGTACCTTGGCACGGTGGGAGGAGCGTGAGCGAGCTCTCCGGCTCTACTTACAAGGGCCCTGATCACATTCATGAGGGCTCCACCCTTGTGGCCTAATCACCACCCCAAAGCCCCACCTGTTAATAACACCCCGTGGGGGTGAGGATTTCAACTTAAGAATTTGGCAGGACACAAACATTCAGTCCGTTGCATTGGCTTCTGTATAATGTTGTTCAGGGACTGGTGGGTGGTCGGTGGACAGCCTCTGTGGACAGACTCAAGAAGGGAGTCACAGACACAACCCGGTAAGCGAGGAAAGAGAGGCCCTGTGGCTCCATCCCTAGGGCAGCCCGAGGCAGAGGGGCGTGCTCGTCCTGGGGACGTGCTGGCACCGTGGCCCCTGCTGAAATCCCTCCTCCCATCCGCTTTAAGAGCTTTAACTCCTTACTCCTGGTGTCATCCAGGGTTTTTAATTGTAAGATACCCCGCGCTGGCTAGCTGAAGCCGGAAGGAATTGCTACAGGACATAAGATGCCCAGTAGGCGAGGCGGGCCTGGGCGCGGGGCAGCCAGGAGCATGGTGGAGGCTGCACCGAGGGTCAGAGTTCCTTCTCCAGCATCAACTAGAAACACAAAATGCCTGTCTCAGAAACAGTGGGACTACACTGCCAAGACAGTCGAGGGCTGAAGAGAAAGGGACTCGGACAGCAGCAGGAGGTAGGGACTGAGCCGGGGAGAGCCTGTGCCAGGAGCCGGGCTCCAAGTGTGTGTTATGGAAGAATCACAGAGGCTGGTGAGCAAGGAGCCTGCTGGGCTCGGCTGTTATGCCTCTTACACGGTCCCGTGCTTACTGACACATCTTTGATCACACGTGCTCACCAACCTCTTTGATCACACGCACTTTAGTGTGGGTAGACATTTTTTAAAAGGAAAGAAATATGCAACTTTTGAAGGTATCTTCCATCAAAAGCTAAGTTTAAGTCCCAGACATACCAACAGTTTGGACCAATTTGACTTGACCATTCACATCTTCCAAAAAGTGTGAAATCAATAAACCCAGGAAAACATAACCTATGTGTCTGCTCAGTCACTCAAGTTTAGGAAAGAGTCAACAGTCCAAAAAGGCTGTGAGTGAACAGCTCTTTCCTCCTTCCTCCGATGTGCTCAATAGTCCATTAGCAGCATCCCCTGCTAACATGCAGCTCAACTCATGACTTTAAGAAATCAATTTATTTTTCTAAAATCCAACTTGAAAAACAAACTAGTCAACACGGAACTCAAAATCAAGTAATAAAAGGTGATGTACTTCAATGTAAGTAGCACTTATTTAATTTCAAATTCAAAAAATTGAAAATAGTTACTAAACCATTAATACATTACCATGCAAAAAAAAAAAAAAGGAAACTAGACTGCAAACATGAGTGAGGTCTAAGGGTAGTCTTTGCAATCAGTAACTTTCAACTACTTTTCTAAAATGCAGCAGAAAACAATACTACTAATGCATATGCACATAAATACAAACATATACATAGAATCTATTGCCTAGAAATCCAAACACTTGGACTTCAGTTCCAGAAAACTACTAAATTACTTCTTTGTGTTTTGGACTTCAGCTATTTACGTGGTAAAAATGATAGCTAATAAAAAAACTCACAATAAATGAATAATGTTGTATAAAACATAAAACTCAAATTTAAGATTCTTGGATTCCAGTTCCTTGAATAAGTCACTTAACTGTCTCATCCCTCTTTTTCTCACGTTGTCATCGTGAGCACATGTGTGAACATAGTTTGAAATGATGACTACGTTACTGGGAAAGGCAATGATTGCCAACCTACCTACCCATTTCACAGCGAAGTAGTAAAGGTACACTCTAGAAGAAAAGTATGTTGAACCATTTTTAAAAGCAAAGACATACATATGAGATAGTTTGGATATGTAGTGTCTAAATATCCATACAAGTAACCAAATTTTCTGTGAAGAAACAATTTTTTTCTAACTCATATCTGTAGGATTGTATGCTATAAATCTTTTTACCAAAATTTGACTTTATTGCAACACAGACCAACTTCTTCCAAAAGAAAGTTTAAAATGCAGTCCTTTGTTCAAAGATAGGAACGAGAGATAATCAGGACAAATGAAAGCAGACGAAGTTGCATCTTGTGCTTTGTGCACTGAACGCAGCTGGAACCCCCCACCCAGCAGCCCTGGGAGCAGCTGAAGCCAAAGGTCAGGGAGGGCAGCAGTGGGGGAGCAGCGCGGGGTCGGGGCGCCCGCCTCTCAGCTCTGCTCCACCTGCCACCTCGCCCAGCTCACCTGCACTGCACACACCTGCCGGCCCACACAAGGTGCTGAGATTACAGAAAAAAAAGATGATGTGCAAAGATCTAGTGTCACACTGAGACTTCATAGGTTTCAACAAGTGAAGCAGTTGCTCGGCAGGAGGTTGAAAAGGCTGCAGGACGACCTGAGGGATCTGAGCTAAGAGAGAGGAAGCCCACGGACCCCAAGTGCCCAAGTGCCGCAGCCGAGCGCAGGTGGAGACCGGCGGCACCCATTCCCGCCAGGAGGTGCCGGGAGAACACTGGCCTGGGCTTGGTGAGGAGAATCACACCGTGACCACCCACCACACACCTGCACACACTCTCACAACACACATGCACAAATACACACACATAAATACACACTCACATGCTCATATCACTCACACATGCACTCACGCTCATACACATCACACACAAATATACACTGTTACCGCACTCACACCCACCATACACATAAACACACATGCACTCACTCTTGCATGCTCATACACTTTCACACTCACATCATACACATCACACACAAATACAAATGCTCTCACACACTCACACACTCTCACATACGCACACACTCACACGCTTATACACACACTCAAATATTTATACACTCTCCCACATGCACATCCATACACTCACACAAATACACATGTCCACACACGCTCACACAACTCTCACATGTACAGTTACCCACTCTCACACACTCATACACATTCTCACACACACGCACACATGCTCATACACCCACGCCCTTGCACACTCACACGCACACTCACATCCTTAACTCACATAGTTACCCAGACTCTCAGACACTCGCACACTCACAAATGCACACGTTCTCACACTCACACACCTACACAGTCACACCTCAATACATGTGCACACACCCACACCCACACTCACACACACTCTCACACTCACCAGCTAGGAAAAGAGGAACGATAAAAGGTCGGTAGTGTCTTTTAGGCATTTTTTTCTCCTTGTTCCGGAAACTTTTGTACAATTTCTATATTTTTAAGGTAAATTTCATTTCTGCTTTGTTAATCAACATACCATAGTAGTTTCTCTCTCTCAGAAGCTCTGTGGCTTTGCATATTGACACAATGTCTAGCACATTTGTCTGCCCCTGTTGTCACCCAGCAGCAATCCTCCAGTGATGAGGGCAAGCAGTCTGTGGGACACAGTGCCCAGGGACACACCCCACCTGTGGTGACACCCCACGGGCACCCTGGCGTCCCTGGGAGCTGACACTGGACCTGGGGAGCTGGCAACTGTGGGTTGAAGGTTCAAGTATGAAATGTGTAGTGTCCCCACAGGTAGGTGAGACGTGCCCTGCAGTGACATCGTGCCGTTGGCCCAACCCCAGGCCTCGATTCCCTGAGCTTCTCCATCCACACTACAAGTTCCTCCTTGAGAGAGTCTCATCAGCACCACTGTCTGGCTCTGTCAATCAGCTGTGGCTGTGCGCCAGGGTCACCCATCACAGAGCGGGTGGGCACTGGGGCCAGCAGGCGGAGTGTGGGGGCCGAGGACACGGAGCCTGCACCGCTGGGGCTGGGTACACACACGTGGGAAGTTAGGAGGTGCCACCCTTCAGCCACTTCTCACAACCGACCACTGGTGTTTCTCCAGGGAATTCCGCGTTACTTCCCTGAGGTCTTTCCGTCACAGTCGTAACCATTGTCCCTGTTCACGTGCTTCTGCAAAACCCCAGTGAAAGCCTCATGTCTGGAGAACTTCTCAGAGAGTGGTATTCCCTTGTTCTCCACTCCCACCCCAGCTACACTTCTGGGAAGAAACCTCTGGGGTGACTGTTACGTCTTAAAACTCAGCCATAAACAACAAAACATAGTGGCAGTATTTTCTTAAGTAAACAGACATCCACTTTTCACTCTTTGGATTGGTGCAGAGAACAGGGAAAATAAGCAGCAATCGGGAAGAAACCCACACATGAAGCCCTTGGCCGCTGGGGACAATCAACAGGCAATTTCAGTGTGACAAACACACGAAAGCACTTGGCCAGAGTGCCAGGGTGACATAAGAGGGACATACCTTGGGCATGAGACTTCCTGGAGGAGGTGACGGCCAGCTTGTGCTCTGGGTAGTCATCCCGCAGAAGGCTGTTGTGCCATGGGGGTGTATTGGTTATCTATTGCTGCGTAACAAATGACCCCCAAACTTCACAACTTATGGCGGCAAACAGGTACTATCTCATGGTCTCTATGGGTCAGGAACCCACGTACCACTCTGGATTCTAGAGCACAGCCTAGCCGAGCAGGTCGGCTGAGGTCTGGCCCGGGGTCTCCCCCAGGCTACAAGCAAATGTCAGCTGGGGCTGCTGGCATCTCAAGGCCCCCCTGGGGGTTACTTCTTGCAAGCTCATGGACGTGGTCATTGGCAGGATTCGTTTCTTTGTGGGCTGCTGGTCAGCAGCTGCCCTCAGGTTCCTGCCCCCTGAACCTCCCTCTCCAAAGGCCGCTCACAGCACGACAGCAGGTTCACCAAAGTGAGAGGGAGGAAGAGGCGGAGAGAGTGTGGGCTGGTGGAAGTCAGGGTCTCTCGGAACCTCATCTTGGAAGCAACAGCTCATCACTGCTGCCTCCTCTATTTTTTAAAGCGAGACTCAAGGCTGAGGCTTACACCAGGGCGTCAGTCCCAGGAGCCGGGATCACTGGGCTGTCCTAGAGCTGCCAGCCACCGGGGCTGATTCAGGCAAAGCCCCAGGAAGAGAAAACATGGCAAGTTTGTAGACGCGTAGCCAGGAGCATGGTGGGGATTGGGGCAGGTGAGGGGTAGTCACAGGAGCCTGCGCAGTGTGGGAGAGTGTGGGAGAGGGGGTGCAGGGACAGTGAGCTGACAGAGGCTCCAGGAAGGACTGTGCAGCAGTTTACTTTGGGTTCACTTCTCATCTATAACGACTAAGACATTGGCGATCCTTCTCCTGCCTCTCCTGAGGACCTGCAGTGTGCCACGACTGGGAAGCCACCAAGGAGAACTGCCCTGACGTAAAATGTCTAACACCAAAATGAGAAGAATAGGCACCGTGTATTAGCAGGTGCTCCAGAGAAACAGAACTGACAGCGTAGAGAGAGACAGAGACAGAGAGAGACAGAGACAGAGAGACAGAGACAGAGAGACAGAGAGAGACAGAGACAGAGAGACAGAGACAGAGAGACAGAGACAGAGAGAGGCAGAGACAGAGAGACAGAGACAGAGAGACAGAGACAGAGAAAGACAGAGACAGAGAGACAGAGACAGACAGAGACAGAGAGACAGAGAGAGAGACAGAGAGACAGAGAGAGACAGAGACAGAGAGACTGAGAGAGACAGGAGAGGGGAGTCATCATGGGAGCTGACGCACATGATTCTGGGTGTCTGTCTGGGTGTCCCTCGACCCAGCCAAGTGGACACCTAAAATTAACCATCACACGTGGCCTCAGTTTCCTAGGGCTTCCATAACGAAGTACTGCAAACTGGGTGGCTTTAAAAAAAAAAAAAAGGACAGAAATTTATTCTCGCACAGTCCAGGAGGCCAGAAGTCTGAAATGACAGCGCCAGCAGGGCCCAGGGGAGGATCCTTCCCCGCTTCTCCCAGGTCCCGGTGTTGCTGCGCCTGTGGCTGCGTCACCCCAGTCTCTGCCTTCATCTTCCTCACACAGGCTTCTCTGTGCCTCTGAGCCCCGTTTCCCTCCTCTCGTAAGACCCCGTCATTAGATTAGGGCCCCTCTAATCTGGTGTGGCCTCACCTTCGCTTGAGCACATCTTAGGAATTTAGGAGTCAGGGCGTTACCAAGAAAATGAGGAGGCAACTGGCTGGTCGGGAGTGTTATGCTCTGAGGGAAAAGAGTTCAAGGGACCTTAAAGTTTCCGTTCTGGCAGCTGGTCTTGGAGCGAAATCAGTCAAGGATTGGGGGCGGAAGCCCCGCTCAGCAGCATGGGGCTGTGTCTGCATTTCTGCCCAGCCAGGACATGAATTTGTGCCCCCACAACCTTCACCTGCACCTGGCGGCACCTCCACTCCACAGACAGATGGGTTCACTCAGGACAAGAAGCCAGAGCCCTTCCAGTGCTTTCAAAACACCAGCATAATTGGGTTGTGATGAGGAAGGAGGGAGAAATTGAACTCACAGAATCTCTCCTCATCAAATTCCATTCTGTGTGACACAAAGGTACAATTTCTGTTTCCAAAAACCTAAGTTCCTAAACTATAGACATCAATATTCTTTCCCTTGGGTTCAGACTTATTTGTATGTTACTTGCATATTCATGCATAATTACAAATTTAGCAAAACTCACAGGCAGAAGTCAATCTGGTAGCAACATAAAGTTATGTAACAGGGAGCTGCTGCTAATCCGCTTCCCAAGGTCCTGCCGCCAACCCCCTGCTCCTCCACTTCCTACACAAGTTTCAGGGCCTAGGCTAAGCTCCCTTTCCCCCCCAAAGTTTTCCTAACTTTCAAGCCATGTTAGTTGTTTTCTTCTCTACACTACCTTTTCTGTAACACAGAAGTTGGAGCTTGTGCGTGGTCGACGTTGGTTCCGTGAGAGTAGCTTCGAATCTCCTCAAGAAGGGAGGGGACCAGAACTTGCATTTAATTGTACGATTCTTGGTACATAACTAGCACCAGCGATTGGTCAGTAACCCCTGTGCACTGAGTGGACGGCAGCCACGTCAAGAGGAGGGAAGCCGGGAACCTGGTAGGAGTCGTCTTCCCGCGGCAGTCTCGTCTGGCAGGGAAAGGAACTGATTCCGGCCCTGATGCTGGAAACAGGAAACGTCCACTTACCCTGGAGAATGCCCAAGACAGAGTGTGCGTCTAGTGTTACGAACGGCAATAGCGGTTTCAGGTCTTACATTTAAGCCTTTAAGCCATCTTTAGTCAGTTTTTGTATATGGCGAGAGATGGGGATCCAGTTTTCCCAGCGCCATTTATTGAATAGGGTGTCGTTTGTTTCCCCAGTGTATATTTTTGTTTGCTCTGTTGAAAATCAGTTGATACATTGTATCTGATAGGTAGATTCTTATCCTGCATTCCTCCTCCCATCCTCCCCCCTTCTTAGTATTCAATGTCCATCACTCCACTTTGTAACCATATATACTCTTCACGTAGCTCCCACTTTCTAGTGAGAACATGTGGTGGTTGTTTTTCCATGCCTGAAATACTGTCCTTAGGATAATGGTTTCCATTTCCATCCAAGTTGCTGCAAAAGACATTTCATTCGTTTATATGGCTGGGTAGTCCTCCATCATATATAGAGAGAGAAACAGATGTAGATATAGATATAGATGTAGATAGATATACACACACCACATTTTCTTTATCCACTCATCAGTTGATAGACACTCAGATTGATTCCATGTCTTTGCAACTGTGAATTCTGCTGTGATAAACATTCATAGTGGACATTGAAAATGAAGAAGGAGGGAGGGTGGGATGGGGATGAGGGACAAAAATCTACCTCTCAGGTACAATGTACACTATTCTTGTGATGAGGACACTGAGAGGCCTGACTTCAGCATGAGACAATCCATCCATGTGACAAAAGACCCCCTAAATTTTTTTGAAATTAATAAAAGTATTCCCCCAAAAAAATTATTCCAATTAAATGACCAAAAAAAGAGCTGCAATAACACACCAAGAATATGGTACACATAAACATGTATCTGTTATTCATCAAACTCCAAACTGGATTCTCTTATTCAAACATTCATAATAAAATACAAGAGGCTGTTTCCAATTTCCAGGATTCATTATCATGTGCCTTAAATGTTAACAGAAATCCCAAATTTAACATTGAGAATGAAAGTTGAGTTTCTTACTAAACTGATAAAGTACAGATCTTTTTTTATGGTATTCAAAACCAGAGATCACACAGCAATCAATGTGTAAATAATGTTTGATTCTGCAAAGGTAGAGGATTTTGTGCAATATATGTTCTTGAAAAGCATACATTCCTAAAGAATAATTTATTTTGTCTTATAAAGCTGAATTCATAAATACTTAGTACTGGGTGGTTTATATTAAGTATAACTGACTACAGTTGAATCAAGTTATTATGCATGTGAAAGTTAAAGTATTAAGAATCATAATATGCAGAGATAAAAACTATTTCAAATCAATTATTTGAGAACTAACCAAACATTTCCGATTATCTTCTCTGTCATTCAGCCTCTCTTTAGCCTACTTCATTTATTTGCCAAAATCACTATCAGAAGTGATAGTAAAGAGTGAAGATATGAATCAAAATTCAATTAAAGCCCTTTAGGATAGAATTGTTCTGTAAATGGGGATTCAGGAGAACAAACTGTGGAGATAGTGGTTTAAATTATATTTATAAACTTGCAAATTGCAGATCTTTATTAATCCTAATTCCTGACTTACACAGATTTTTGTCTTCCAAGCCTACCGGAAAAAAGAAAATATTTTTTTATGCAGAAATTGGCCTCACACTTTGTTCATCCTCACCAAAAAATAAGAGATCTTAAACCCAGAAGATATAAAAGACAGATAAATAAGACTAAAGGAAAGAAAAATCTAAATTCTAAGTGACAAAAAAAAATCCAAAATTATAGAGCAAGTAGAAAACTAGAAAAAATATTTGCAACTCATTCACAGATAAGAGCTTATCTTCTCAACACATAATGAGCTCTACTAAACCTTTAAAAAAAAACAGTCAACAATGCAATAGAAAAAAAATTGAGCAAAGGATATAATAAGGGAGTTTACAGGACAAGAAAGACAAATGGCTCTGAAATATATAAAAAGATTCTCAAATCCATCTTTCCATTTCTCACCCAAAACGTGGAGTCATTCATCCTCAAGCCTTCTCTTCCTCTCTCCCCCAATATCTAACGTGCAGACACCCTGTTGGCTCCATCTTCAACAGAGAGCCATCCCCCACCCACTCCTGGCCACCACCACCTCTTGCTGGGTTTATTGCAAGTTCTAACTGGCTTCTGCTTCCGTTCTGTTCCCCTCCACTGTCCTCCTCAGAGCACCCCAAGTGACCTCGTAGGATGTAACCCTATGTCAGCTCCCATCTCAGAGTCAAAGCCCAGTCCAGGGACATTCAGGCCCCACACACCTGCCTCCCCGTGCCCTCCCTGACCTTTGCATGGTCCCCCCCAACTCCAACGACCCTACCCCGCCCCTATTCTCCCTCACGTTTCCCAAAGGTGACAGCCTTCAAGTCACCCTAGACCGGATGTGCACGTATGATCAAAGAAGCCTCTGGACGATTCCAGTCCCTGACTCCAAGGTACCCGCAGCTCTTTGAGTCTTCCCAGCTGAGACCCCAAATACCAAGATGAAAGAAGAGCATCCCCACCGTGGCTTGTCCGATTCCTGACCCGCAGAATCCACAAGCGCACTGAAATGACTGCCGATTTGCACCACTCACTTTGGGGGTGTTGATGTGCAGCACGGACGCCCAGCAGGCCTGGGAGCCTGAGCGTGTGCTGCCCCGTCTGCCTCCCCTCCCTCTAGATCGCCCTGGCTCCCCCGACCCTGCCAGGCCCTGTGCGAACGTCAACTACTCCCGGAGGTCCCCCTCCCCCACGTGAAATACGACCCAGCACCCTGCACTTTTGGCTCCCTTCCCTGGCTTATTTTTCCTGAGAGAACTTATCTTATTTATTTTTCCCTTCACTATCCCCTCTGGCTGACATGTCAGCTCCGTGGGGACAGGGGCTGTGAGGTTACGGTGTTGCGTCACTAGCACCTAGGACAGAGCCCGGACCACAGGAGGAGCTCAACTAGCAGCAGCAAGATGAATGCACATGATTCTTAACCTATCTGATCACAAAAACCTAACATTTGGGGAATGCACTTTGCCGGCACTGGTGAGAGTATTAACTGGTGCAAACTCTGCAGAGAATGATTTAGCAACACAATTCAAAATTTGAAGTGCCAGAAACGTTGACCCAGCAAATCTGTTTCTAAGAATATATCCTACAGAAATATCACACGTATGTAGGGTGGCGTATCTACAAGGCTATTCATGGCAGCACTTGTTTGCATGAGCAGAAGATTCAAAGACCAAATGCCCCTCAGTAAGATCCCTGTTAGGCAGACGTTGGGATACTCCTGCTGAGAAACATACGCAGGTGTGAGAGAGAGTGTGACAGTTCTGTACTTAAGAGAACTTACACAGAATGAGCCCCGAGACACACTGTCAGTGAACGCAGCAGGGCTCAGAACAGTGTGCGTGGCTGTCGGAAGTGTCTCCGGAGGGATGTGAGAGAAAGGAACAACAGTTGCTTCTGGGGACGGGAATGCGGTGGCTGGTGGACAGGAAGGGAAGATGATACTTTTCACCACATTGACCAACTCTTATTTTCAGAATGCTGTACTATGTGCATTCAGTTAACATTGAAGGAAAATATGCATATTTTTTAAACAAAAATCACATTTTCCAGCCTGAGCAATGAGCGAGACCCCGTCTCTACTAAAAAATAGAAAGAAATTAGCTGGCCAACTGAAATATATATAGAAAAAATTAGCCGGGCATGGTGGCGCATGCCTGTAGTCCCAGCTACTTGGGAGGCTGAGGCAGTAGGATCGCTTAAGCCCAGGAGTTTGAGGTTGCTGTGAGCTAGGCTGACGCCACGGCACTCACTCTAGCCCGGGCAACAGAGTGAGACTCTGTCTCAAAAAAAAAAAAAAAAAAAAAAATCACATTTTCTCTTCAATCTCTTCTGGAAAGAGCACCCACGTGAGCCGGTGCTTCCCTTCCACTTGCCTCGGTGATGACAGACTGAGCACGCTGCCCAGCGTCCTGTGCACAGCTGGGACGGAGGGAGCCCTTTGAGGACACATGAGGACGCAGCTGTATGTGCTCACAGCTGCCCTAACCAATGCCAAGTAATCCACGAAATAAGCAAGAAATGATTTAGTAAAATTTGTAGCCAAAGATGTAGCTCACAAGCCTGCAACAAACTTTCTCAATATAAGAAATTATCAGGGCTGGGCAAGGTGGCTCACGCCTGTAATCCTAGCACTCTGGGAGGCCAAGGCAGGTGGATCCTTTGAGCTTAGGAGTTCGAGACCAGCCTGAGCAAGAGCGAGACCCCGTCTCTACTAAAAGTAGAAAGAAATTAGCTGGACAACTAAAGATATATGGAAAAAATTAGCTGGGCATGGTGGCGTATGCCTGTAGTCCCAGCTACTTGGGAGGCTGAGGCAGGAGGATTGCTTGAGCCCAGGAGTTTGAGGTTGCTGTGAGCTAGGCTGACGCCACGGCACTCTGACCCGGGCAACAGAGTGAGACTCTGTCTCAAAAAAAAAAAAAAAAGAAAGAAAGAAATTATCAGGTAAGCTGCTGCTTACGTTTGCACAACATGATACCGTGGGGCATTCCACCTGCACATGGTTATTTAAAATAAATAGAAACGGGGCGGGAGGAAGCATGAACAAGTATCTATTTTCATTTATATTCCTTTGGGGGGCTTTCGTCATCAACATTGTTAAGGTGAATAAGGAAGAAACATTTTAAATGCATCACATTCAAGACTTTGGGGTCTATGGAGTTGAATAACAGTATTTAAAAGCAAAGATATTAACTGTAAAAAACTGAGGCCCAGAGAGCTGAGAGCAAGCCTGCGTGACTCCACTCTTACTGCAAAGCGCATCGCCCCACACCACGATCCTGGCTCTTTCTTTACTGCAAACTTCTGGCAGATGGAGTGTCTTTTGTCATATTCGGTTTCTATGGACGAAAGAAGATGAAAGTGCACATTGCGTGGTGGCCCCACCTGTCCCACCTGAGACAAAGGCGATCTGTTTAAATTTCTCTTCTCTCTCCTTCAACCAGGAACAAGGGGGTTAGTTTAGCCTCAGGCCCTGAAGACTTCAAGATTAATTAAACAGGCCGTGGGTTTGCTGGCATCACAGGTGACTCCAGCTTCTGAACCAGTCCTCAAGCTGAACTTCAACGAATGTCTCAGCATACCTTGGAACTGTGCACAACAATTCTGAGCCGTGGTCCTCAGAGTCGAGAAGCAGACTCTGGAGTCAGACCACCTGGACCGGACGTCGGCTCTGCCGCTCACCCGCCCTGCACCCCTGGGCGAGCACTTAGCCCTTCCGTGCGGTGCGTGCAGCACCTGCAGAACAGCGGCAAGCGTGGCTGGCTACCTGTCGCCATTGCTGAGCGCCGACTGGGTTAAAACATAAAACGCTTGGGAAAGAGTTTAGTACGTAGCTGGCTCTTATAATCAGCATCTGCTGGACTAATGACAGCATTAGCAAAGGAGGCTCTATCTAGGGAGGAAAGTCCAGGGATGGTCTGTGCACTGTCGTCGTCTGCGTCCCGACACCTGCAGGTGCCTGAGCCCACCCGCCTCCCTCCGCAGGACCCCAGTGTGCAGACCCAGCCCATGTGGTCTCACGGCCATACCTCGCCCCAGCAAGAACTTAAGTTCTGCCCTTCCCAGAATTTCTAGATTTTTAAAATTTTTTTCTTTTATTTTTTTAATTGAGAATTTCTATCTTGATGGCCAAAGTGGGCTGGATCACAGACAGAAGGTAAAGTCCAAAGAGAGGGAAGACCCCCTATTCATCCGCAGCCCCTCTATCCAGCCCCTGAGTCTCTGTGCCTGGGATGCCGACTGGAATTCCGATGCTTTCTTGGGTTCCCAACAAAGTGATCTGCCCACCTACACCGTGTGGTTCTGTCTCCATACGTGACTGTACCTGCTGAGGCCCTTGGAGCCTGGGTCAGCAGGGTTTCATCAGTTTCTCGATGCAAACATGAGGCAAACAAGATAGCCCTTGAGCCTGGCGGGAGCCTGGCGCCCTCCCAGCTATTGCCGCTGCCCTGCGAGCAGTTGGTGCTGCCTGGGGACGTTCTCTGCCGTCGTCAGCAGCCATGTCTACCAGCTGGCACACTGACAGACTAATGAACAGATCACGTAAGCGGAAAGAGCTGGCACTTCTTCAAGGTATTTAAGCTGATGCAGTGTGCTCGGGCTGTGCACAGACCCTGCTCAAAAAAGAGAGAAACCGCCTAATGTCAAATATCTTCTGTTGAAGATGGAGTTCTGAGAAAAGACGCAGGGCTTGACGGCCTGTGCTCCCACAGGTCTCAGCAGAATGTCCCACGTGTTAAGTCATTTGAGGATCTTCTGGAAATGTCTTCTTTCAAAGATTAGCAAACTTAGGGGCCATTCATTTGCTTCCTGCACAAGGGAACTTCAGGCAAAAGCCCTGGGAAACATGGACAGGGAAACAGAAGGAGTCTGGGGGGCTCTGCAGAGCGTTGGAACCAGCGGTGAGGCAGAGGTTGGGCCGGGGACAGAAAGGTGAACAAGCGTCATCGGAGGCTTGTCCTTCCGAAACCTTGAAGAACCCAGACAGCCACACCCTCATGCCACATATGAGGTGGGGAAAGGGCTATTTAATGCCCTATAATTTTAAAGAAGCAACGGAACTTATCTTTGGGAAAGTACCGGGCTCCTGTTTGGGTGTAGGCTGGGTGTGGGGAGATGGTTGTTTGTTTTGCTCAGGCAGGAAAACACCAGTGAGTCTCTTTGCTTATGTAACTGCTACAAACTAAATATTTTTCCACCCTTCCCCCCACAAAAATATTCATGTGTTGTAGCCCAGCCCTCAAGGAGATTGTATTAGGAGGTGGAACATTTGGAAGGTGATTAGGATTCATGCCCTTGTGAAAAGACTTGGGCGAGCTTGCTTTCTCTCTCCCTGTCCTCTGTCATGTGAGACACAATGAGACGCACATCTGCGAACTAGGATGGGGCCCTCACCTGCTGCCAGATCTCCCGGTGCCTTGATTTTGGACTTCCAGCCTCCAGACTGCGGGGAGTAAACGCTTGGTGTTTAGCCACCTAGTCTGTGGGATTCTGTCACAGCAGCAGGAATGGACTAAGGGGGTAAGAGTCAACCCCAGAGCCTGTTCCGGGAGGGAGCAGCATCGGCAATAAGTTATCTTCTATAAAAACGGAACATTTCTGAGGACGTTGTTTGGTGTTGAATATTTTAGCTCCATCTGCTGCCGTTGGCTGCGGAGGGCAAAAAGGCACTGTCTGCGGCAGAGAGTACTCTGTTCCCGGCACTGCCACCCAGGGTTAGTTGTTCGCTGCTTTACGCTGACAGCAGAAGTGGGACAAAGGGACGGATCATTATCGATGACCCCACAACGGGTTTGGGCATCGGCCCCCAGGGACAGTGACACTGGAAACCAGGGCTCAGATTTCACAGCGTTGTAGCTTCGTGCCCTCTCAAGCCTTCAGTGGAGCTGTGACTGCCACAGCGCTGCTCTGACTGCACCTGTGAGAGACGCCAGCGCGGGCCAGGCTCCCGCTGCAGAGGACAGAATCCTCGCTGGCTGGGCTGTCAGCGTCCCGCGGCTGCTACACAAATAACCACAAACCGTGTGTCTACAGTGACAGAAATTTACCCTCCCACAGTTCTGCAGGCCGAAAGTCCAAAATCAAGGTGTCCACAGGGCCACCCACTTCGAAAGGCTTCAAGGGGGACCCTTCCTGCCCCCTCCGGCTTCACAAACTCCTTGGCTTGTGGCCACGTCTCTGCAGCCTCTGCACCGTCCTCTGCGTCTGTGTCTCCCCGTCCTTTAAAGACACTCTCACTGGACTTAGGGCCTACACAGACGGTCCAGGCTGAGCTCCTTATCCTGAGATCCTTAACTTAATTACATCTCAAAGACCTCTTCTTTTCCCAGTAAAGTCACATTCACAGGTTCCATGGGGATATGTCTTTTTAGGAAGTTGGGAGAGAGCAGCCTCTGACCCACTATACTTGTTAAACAAAAGGGAATTTTTATAAATTATTGGATGTTCACAGAATCACGGGGAAGGGCAAGGAAACGTATTACAGGATGAACATCCAAGAAAAACTCTCAAAGCCACAGGGAACCAGGTCACCAAGAGGGAGCTCCATGGTGCAATGATGTGGAAGCTGCAGAGTGGGGCAGCCACCCACTGACTCCGGAAGCTTCCATGGCAGCTGCCAGCTCCACACCAGCAAAATGCAGGCCCCGCCGCACCCCTCCCCAGCAGGACTGAGTCCAGCCTCAAAGGTTCATACAGGCAGAACCTAAGTTACATCCAGATCCCAGATGCAAGAGATTTAGGAAAACATGGTTTTAGCTTTCTAGCCTTGCACTAGAAGAGAGCTGAAAAGCAGGTAGAGGCAGCATTCCCCAGCACCCTCTGCACACCTGTATCCACGCCCAATGCAAAGTGGCCAGCAGAAGCCACCGTGAGATTGTGACAAATAGCAACCAGGATGTGTTTCTGAAACATGTCCACCCATCCTCAAGCTCTGTTGAGCACAAGAACCTAGCTCACCTAGGGAGCTGGCCAAGCTTGCACAGCCCTGGCTTTGAAACAATGACCTGCTCAATGAACGAATGAGTCAGTGGGCATCGGTTGCAGAGGAGCACGGCAGGCAAAGAAGCAGAGCCCCCAGGGCTTCCACCTAGAACCTCCCCAGGCTGACTCTGTTCCCACCGCTACTTGTGCCCCTGCCCCTCAAATGCACACCCTACGCAGTGAGATATTTCACTTCTACTCAGGAAAAGTGGCAACCAAGGATGAGGACACTCAGATAACTGTGGGAAACTCAGCCCAAGAGGCAGCAGGGATAGACAAGGCCTTCCACAGCTCTGCAGAAGGAGATCATCCGCTCATCTGGGCTCTCTCTCAATTCACGGCAAAGGGGCAACAGAGGAGACACATCACTACCACACCCTATGTTTTCAGTGTTTGAGTTCGGATGGAAACAAATGAGAAGAAGCCCTCTGTGTTACTCACTCTCTTGACTTTAAAATATACTTTCTTTCCAAATCAGGCCTCAGCTACTAAGAAGGAGTGTGCAAGGTTAAAACGAATTATGTTTCTAAAATTCTAAATGCACCATGGACACAGCTTGGAGTAGAATAGTCAGTCCTTTCTCGATGGCTCTGCCGTCCCCACTGAAGCCCCAGGCCACAGAGCTTCTAGAGGGACGGCTGAAATTCTTCTAATCTTGTCTTTACCAGAGGCAAGGGGACAGAACACAGAGAGGAGAAGGGACACCTTGGCGCAGGGGAACTCACAGGTGAAACTTTGCAGGGCGTGCCACAGGCTGGAACACCAAGGTGGTACAAAAGGCAGACACACAAGGGATGCACGACCTGGAGAATGAATTATTTATAGACTCAAAATGGACATATGACACTGAACCAAAATTAAGAATATTCACTTTCTTAAGTAAACTAATTTATTCAAACACATGCAAACATGGGTCTCATGGGCTATTTCAAACAAAGCTTTGAAATGTTTTTACCAAATATTCAGAGATCTGCTTTGCAGCTTCTGGGTGTTAATTCCTAAAGCATGCACAATTGTAAAAACCGAAATATCTTTGTCTTTGTGCTCTTCACCAGGAAATCCCAAGCAAGTGGGATTCTTGTTAAAAGATAAACTTGCCTTGTATTTTCATCATAAGTAAAATTTAAATCTTTATTCATCCCTTTAGTTTCCTAAAACAGGTATATCCTTCAAACCACTGAGGACAAATGTACGAGTGTTCACTGTGTTACTCCTTCAGTGGCTCAGCACCTTCCAACCGACAGTGGATCCTCTTTCCTGGCCGTCCCGTTCCCGACTGTATCGGTTCATAGGGGCCCCTGTAACAAGTGGCGCAGGCCAGTGGTTCACGGCAGGGGCAGCCGTCCTGCCGGCTTCTGTCCCCTGCTCTGCTCTTTGCTGTGGCAGGTGGAGCTCAGCTGGGGCACGGAGCTCCACCTCCCCAGCCCAGCTGGCTGATCGATGGGGTTGTTCTGAGGACCAGGTTGAGAGCGCAGATCGCAAATCAGCCCTGGCATGGGGAAACAGATGTTGGAGATCCGGCCCCACCACCTCCCAGCTGTGACGTGGAGCAGCAGTGGGCTCTCTCCAACCCTTGGTTTCCTGCTCTCACATAGTGTGACTGTGAATCAGTGCTGGTTACACGGCAAACTGGGCTTGTCCCCTAAACATGCCAGGTGCATTCCTTCCAGACACCCCACACCTGCGGGAGAACCCCCCAGCCCCGGCCCCGCCCCAGCAGCCAGGTCTCCGCACAAACCCTGCTCCTCAGACATGCCTTTTTGGATGACCCAGTCTGACTAACCGCCCCACTCATCCCACTGTGTGGGTCTTTTTTTTTTATTGTCATCAGAAATTATTTTAGTTATTTATTCCTTATATGTCTGTGGTCTGTCTCCCACCAGTAAGACTTTAAGTTTCATGAGATTTGATCTTTATCTTTGCCCTTCATTGCTGTGCACCTGGCCCCCAGCAGTCACTGTTGTCTATCTCTTTGCTGAATAAATGAATGAAAGAACCGAGGTATAGACTCACTTGGAGACCCTACCAGACCGTGACCCTCCCACCGTGCCTGTTCCAATTTAACTCCAGGTCACAGTCGTGCCTCGTTCCTCTGGAGTGCTTTATTATTTAGGCTTCACACTTTGCATGTCGTCCTCTGTCCAACTGGATCGCTAGTTTTGTGAGTTTAACAGTTTTCTTCCCCTGGGAATATCTAACGCTCAGCTCAAAGCCGTGGACCCTCAGGTGAGGGCTGCTGGCAGCAGGGACGTTAGAGTGATGCCCATTGCTCCTTCCTTCCTGGGACCAGAGTCAGGAAACTCTCGAGATGAGTGGACATCAGCACATGTCACTCTTGGAACCCCAAGTCCTCAGGAGAGGGATAC
>CM052439.1:172579463-172594508 GCA_028533085.1 Varecia variegata
AATCTTTGCCTCTGACACATAGGATAAAAAGAAAAATAAATAACAAATTCAGGAGGAAGATAAAACAAAGAGCCTGAGAGCTTCTGAGTCAAGACTGTGACTAGAACCACAGTCCTCTCTAGCGACCACTCCATTGGGTGCAGCGTGGAAATGTGCTCCCTTAAATAAAATTGACACGATCTTGACATCTCATCCAGGTTACTAACACCTGAGCCTGCCTTAGCAGGGTGTTTCGGTTGTAAAAGATAAATATACAAATCAGTCATGAGTAATTTACTATGACTGATTCAGGAACCCCAAAATATTAAAGTTACAGGAAAGTCACTATCACAGGACAGACACACAGGCCACTGGGCCTGGGAGTCACCTACATGAGACTCGCCCACTCAGCTGTGGTCACCTGGTGAAGTGCATAAAATAAAATGTAAGAATCATCATTTATAATAATCTCATGAGAATTAAGTCACCTGAATTTTAATGTTAAAACACCAAGGATTAGTAATTCCTATTTGTACAGGGCAATGTCGGTGACCAAGGGTAAAAATAAATGGAGAGAGAGTGGGAAGAATTTCTCGGGCTGAAGCCCCAGGATGTGAGATGCTGGGGCCATGGCTAGGGGTCAGGGGCAGAGACCCAACTCAGGGGGTGTCCATAATCTTAGTCCAATCACACTTGGAGGTGGTCTCCTCGGGAACTGTACAGACAAAAGTGTCACCACGTCAGTGATCAAGAAGCCAAAGTCACAGCCAGTGTCAGTGAAGAGCGCTCCTCCAGGCACCTTTGCTAAAACACTTTGCCCCTCTACTCGCTGGCTTTGCCCAAGGCCCAGTGGGCATTGCCAGGGTCTGAATTCCTCTGCCACTCCTTTGACTTTTCCTGTCCTTAAGAATCGCCACCAAGTGCAGGCCAAACAAACGCTCACTTGCTATGGTTTGGATGTTTGTCCCCTCCAAGCCTCATATGGAAATTTGATCCCAGTGTTGGAGGTGGGCCTGCTGGGAGGGGTTTGGGTCACGGGCCGGCTCGTCATGAGAAGATTAATGCCTCCTGGGCGCGAGTGAGTTCTCAATCTATCAGCTCCCACGAGAGCTGGTGGTTAAAAAGAGCCTGGCATTTCCCCCCACTCTCTCGCTCCCTCTCCTGTCTTGTGGTCTCCACACACGCTGGCCTTTTCCCTCTGCCTTCTGCCAGGAGGGGAAGCAGCTCTCCCCAGACGCTCAATTTTGAAATTTTCAGCCATCAGAATCGTGAGCCAAATACAACCTTTTTTCAAATAGAAATTACCCAGCCTCAGCTATCACTTTATAACAAAACAAACTGGACTAAGACATTACTTGAGGATTGAAGATACAGTATAACTATAAATTCACCCAATAACACAGTTTGGATTCATGAACATGTTTATCACACCTTCTTTTTGGGGAAAAAAATGACTTCAAAGACCAGAAGCTCAAGAAAATTATTTGATAATGAAAAATATTTTTCAAAAGCTGGTATTATGGTATAACATAAAAAAAGCAGTTATTAGAAAAGGAGGGAAATAAGAATAAAGAAATAGAGAACAGATTTGACAGTGAAAGTAGCTAAGAATTGTACTCCTTTATTTACCACTAATTCTGACGCCTTATGCCTTAAAAAAATGAATACTTGCAGACAAATTTTCCGAAATGCAGCCAAAAGCAGCCAGAGACAGCCGTACAGCAACACCCCGGAAGGCCTTTCAGGGCAGAAACACGGCTCACAGGGGACCCCGCAAGCAGCACCTTTAATAACTACCCACAGCCGCCCGGCTAAGCCCATTACGACCAGCGGTTTCAGTGCACAAATGACGGGCTGTGAAAACCTCCAGCTCCCAGGACAAGGGGATTAAAGATTACTTTAATGCTTTTATCAGCTCTAATTAATAGTAGTTCTTGGCTTCAATGGTTTAGGGTCTTAATGCATGACGAAGCTTCATTAGGCAGGAGAGCCAAAGTGCTCTCTGTAAATCCACCCTCAGAGCCAGCCAAGCTGAACTGCGCTGGATTCGGAGAGACCCAGCACATTGACGCAGGGCCCCTGCATCGTGCGAACGTATTTTATCCTCTGGGCGCTGCCACTGGCGACCGCCACAATTTATGGGGCTGAGCTAATGTTGCTGGTCACCCAGACGGGTCCCAGATGCCCTCGCACAGAGAAAACTCATTGTCACAGGAGGGACCCAACCACGGCCAGGCACGTCCAAGCAGGAGTTAAGTCACTTGGCTCTGCCAGGGGAGCAAACATTTAGAGACAGGACATTTGGGTCGAAGTGGCTCGGTACGCTCCTCTGGGCAGGAATAAATGCCGCTGTGTTCGTCTGGAGACAGCAACAAGCTTTCTGAATCATTTTTTTAAAAACATGAATTTAAGTGCAGTGAATTTTCAATTATCTCTGCTAATGCTTGTGAAGAGAGGCACAGATAATTTAAAACTGGAGATGCTAAAAGGTTGTTTGTGTTTAGCCTAGAAAAGCAATTTGCATTTACATTTGAGTAAGAGTGAGTCCTGCATTCTGAGTGTTTAACAATTCTGAGCACAGCGAGAGGGACTGTTTGAGGATCCTTCTTGCCCACACATGGTATCCTGAAGAGGAACTGTGTTTCTTCTGAAGCTGGACAACCTCTAAAGACCTGGCCTGGGAGTGACTTCACAGTTCTGGACACACACGTGACTCGGAGGGCTGAGCTGGGGGAAGTTAAGGAGATGACGGCACAGGCGTGCAGAGGTCCACGGCTCACACATGTGCATTTGAGGGGCCCCTGCACACATACACTGTGGAAAAGCTCTTATTTCTCTCCTAGATTTTTCTGGAAAGCCTGCTCAGAGCATTCACTTCAGGCCAGACACAGCAGGCAGAGTGAGGACACAGCCCCAAGAGCCCACCCCTCAACCTCCACCCAGGCAGCACCTTGCATCGGGCAGTTTGGGAACACCTCTCACCACACGATGTCAGGGAGTCGGGAAGAGGACAAATGCCTCTGTAGACGTCACCCTATGGCCTGCAGCACATTCCTAGTGGGTTTGGTGGAAGGAGAGAACTATTTTCTCAGAGTTCAGAGATCTGAATTTATTTTTCAAGTTTCTAGGGATCTCTTGGATCATGTTCCCTGGACATGATCTCTTGTCCAGAGAACAGCCCAGCCTACCAGTGAGAAACCTGCCTTAGGCAAAGAATTTTATGAAGAAGACCCCAAAGGCAATCACAACAACAACAAAAATAAATAAGTGGGACCCTATCAAATTAAAAAGCTTCTGCACAGCCAAGGAAACTATCACAAGAGCAAACAGACAACCTACAGAATGGGAGAAAATATTTGCATGCTACACATCCGATAAAGGGCCGATAACCAGAATCTATACAGAACTCAGGAAAATCAGCAAGAAAAAAAAATCAAACGGCCGTCTCAAAAAGTGGGCAAAGGACATGAACAGAAACTTTTCAAAAGAAGATAGACTAATGGCCAACAAACATATGAAAAAACACTCAACACTGTTAATAGATTGTTACTTGCTGTGGTCACCCTACTGTGTCATAGAACACCAGAACTTATTCATCCTAACTGCATTTGGCATTTTTGTCTTCATTTTATATTGAGGAAAGTAAGGCTCAGAACAGTCAAACGGCTTCTCCAAAGTTGCATCTCTAGGTGGCCGAGCTGGTCCCCAGCCCACTTCCACACCCCACGCCGCCATCTCCTCATTCCTGCTCTGCGACTCGGCCCGGAGACGCGGCCGGGGCAGGTGAATCAATGAAGCCGCACAGCGCAGCTCCCAGAGCCGCAGGAATGCAGCACGTACTCACCGTCATGCTGCAGAGAAACGGTCAGCCCAAAAGTAACTCTTACACAAATATAGGGATAGCCGTTCATATTGGTTAATGTTGGGGCGTGGAGCTGGGAGGGGAGGAGACCCCTTTATTTTTCTTGGACGTCCATATTTCTTTGACGGTTTGCCGTGAGCAACTGCCATTTCTGGCCACGGCCATGACATTGCAGTTTTCTTTCACCCTCAGACTTTGGGTCCCAGCTTGTGTTTGTGCAGCACCCCAGCCGCCGTAAGCAGCTGCAGAGCAGGGGGAGGCGGCGATGAGCGGGCGATGAGGGTGCTGCGTCAGGGCCCGAGGGCCCTGGGACTCCACGAGCAATTCCGGCCACCCCGACTCCAGCCAGCTCCAGGGCACACTGCCCAGACGAAGGCAGAGGGCCTCCATCTCTGGCCCACCCCCAGTGCCACACAGCCAGACCCCACCCCGGACAGGCAGAGACAGGCCGACCGCTGGCTGCCACAGGCCATGTTGTCGCTGACTTTCTCTAAACACCAGTGCATGCTCGCCCCTCTCCCAGGGTCCTCTTCCTTCATATCCTTTCTTCCCTGCAACGCTGCCCCTGAGAAACACTGAGAGCTTCTTCAGTTCATGTTTTGTGTTTCCAGAAGCTTCTCTCAGTGGGCAGTGGGATTAAGGGCTGCAAAACATGGCAATAATGCCTAGGTTTTCTGTCGTTTAAAGACAAGAAACAGGGTCAGGTCAGGATGGCCGAGGGTATCACAGACATCGTCAACTGGTCACTGCCCAGTCCCTTTCTAATTGCAAACAGATGTAGCTACACAACTTTTTAGAAATTTAAGGCAGCCTGATCCTAGTGTTTTAAAATTCGTCAATAAAAGTGTGCCCAGCAGTATCCCTTTTTGGAAAGGATAGCTCCAAGCATTTCTTAAGCATCCTCCACGTGACATCTCATTCAGGCTGTTCTTTTCAACCCATCATACAAAGAATTGCTCATGGCCAAGAGCTTCTTAGGCCTCGCCTAACGGTACCTGCATCATCGTGCTCTTACGTCAGAATACCAGGAAATTGAATCCTAGACATCGCGTACTGTCTCGAGGAAAATGTTAGCTACAGATGTGAATGCTCGGAGGAAGTGGTGCCTCTGTGCTTTGGCAATTTGTAAATGAGATTTTGCAACATCCCTTAGAAGAAAATTTTCTAGCATCAGAACAGTTATTGGGAAAGTGCAGGTGAGAAGTTCAGAGAGTTCCAGGAACTCACGGAACACGAGGACATTTCCTGCCTCATCCTCAATGCACAGTGATGTGGAAACACCTTCTCTCTCTCTCTCTCTCTCTCTCTCTCAAAAGGGATCTTGAAATAGTCCAGGTAGAAGACAGACAGCCTCAGAAGGCTATTTTCAAAAAAATTACATATATATACATATATATATATATCAATCACAGATTTGGGAAATCAGATATAAACAGAAATAAGATGTTTTAAGTGACTTACGCCAGTCCTTGCTTACGAAGACTCAAAGGCAACCAAATATCACCGTCACTCAATCACTGACAGCTGCAAGCAGTGCAAAGGCCAAATGTGCTGATGAAACACCACTTCCAAATATAATAAAGAGAATTAAGAGACGCAGATAGGCAACCCTGACTCATTGAAATGAAGGAACAGCCAATTGCAAAAAATTGCAAAAGGATCAATTTTCCCCTCTCAGTGTTTGAAGCTACCTGTTATTTAGAACTGACTTCATCTCTTCCTGACTCCTGATGTCCCCACTCTACAGCAGCCGACGGCAGGAGAAGGATGCGCCACATCCTGAGGAATGCTGCCATAAATGCCGAGGCCCTGGCAAGTGACCAAAACCCAGCAGCGATTGGCCAAAGCCACAAAGGGGCCATCTCAGCTCCCTGGAGTGGGAGTCTAGGGCGACTGCCCAGCGAGCTGAGGCCGGGGCTACAGCGTCGTCACCAGGACACCCTCTCCATCCCTGTGGCCTCACACTTTGACATCTCCATTCTGCTTTCACGTGAGTCTTATTTTCCCTCACTGCAATGAAACAACCCCAGGTGCTGGAGAAAGTGGCTTCTGACAGCCCAACCTACAAGCTTACAGGTCGCATCTCGAGACTAAGAGCTCCCCCTTCCCATCCAACTGCAGGGGATGTCCAGAGAGGTGCTCCCGTTGCCTCCCAGTCAGACTGAATGCTGCGGATGCTGCAGCTATGGCTTCCCAGCCTGTTATGCACCCAGTGCAATACCTGGGGGCAGGGGGGAGACTGCCATCCCACAGGACACACGGGTTAGGAAGAGAGTTCTCCAAAGCAGGGATCCAGGCACACTACGGCAAGAGAGGGAGGGCTCCTTGGCTGCTGTGACCGACCCCAGGGAGCCAGAGTCAGAAGGACTTTGGGCATCCTCCAGGAGACACGGAATAAACCTGTAAAGATGCTTCATTGTATTTCAGCTCATTAAAAAACTGGCCCAAAGAGAACAAAAAGGATGCCAGCTCTAGGAATGCATCAGAATCAATAAGCAGAAATACAGAAAATGGGCTTTAGCCCAGTATTAAAATCATTTTACCAGGTGGTTCTGGCTGAGTTCTAGCACATAGATTTCCAGGTAGACTTTCCATCCCAGAAACATGTATGCACACACACATGCATAAAAACATATGCATGTGTACATGTATGCATGTGTGAACACATGTGCACATACCCACACACACACTCTCACCCATGCACACACATGCACATGTGCATGGGCACACACAGACACATACATGCATGTGCACACACAGGCACATGCACACGTGCACACACAGCTTAGACAGTGTCTGGGCCAGGACAGGGCAGGCATGTCCTGAAATCTCAGTGGCTTAAACAACCACAGTTTATTTCCCACTCACACAGGCAAAAGAGCCCAGGAGCGCTGATCTGTGACACCTCTCTCAGCACGTGATTCCCTGGACTTTAAGGCAGGAAATACTGAGCTGAGGGACAATACTGAAGTGAAACGCTTCCCGTGGAAGAGCAGCTCATCGACTTGCAGGGGCCAGAAAATGCAGGGCACCCGCAGACATGGGCAGGGGTGTCCTCGAATCCCCCGTCACAATCATCCTGTGTTTCTAAGGAAGAATGTGCTGGTTAATTTTACGTGGCAACTTGGTTGGGCCACGGTGCCCAGATATTTGGTCAAACATGACTCTGGATGTTTCTGTGAGGATGTTTTTTGAATGAGATAAACATTTAAATGGATGGACTTGGAGTAAACTGGATTGTCCTCCCTACATGGTGGACCTCGTCCCATCAGCTGAAGGCCTGGAGAGGACAAAGGCTGAGGTCCCCTGCACGAGAAGGAATTCTGCAGACGCCTTCGGACCCCAGCTGTAGCTCTTCCCTGTGTCTCTGCAGCCTGACGGCTCCCTATCAGCGTCGGGCTTCAGACTCATCAGCCACGACAACTGCACGATCCAACCCCTTAAAATCTCTCTCTCCATATACATACATACACATGCACACATACACATGTATGTACACATGCACATATACACACACGTATATACACACATATGCAAATGCACACATGTGCACTATATACATGTATACACACATGTGCATGCACATATATATGCAAATATACACACATGCACATATGTGCACATACACATATACACATATGTACATGTACACATATATACACACATGTATACACATATATGTATACATACATACACACATACATATATACACACATGTACACACATATACACACACACAGAGGAAAGAAGAGGGACAAAAAGAGCGTGATAAGACATTTGCTGGAAGCTTTTGTCATCAGAGGAGCAGGACAGCACGTTGTCTCAAAGATCTCAAGCCGCGGGTAGGGCCTTTCTAGTACTCTAATGAACCACCTTCCTTTTCTTCCTGTACAGCCACCTCCCCTTCGCAAGCTGAGTGAGCTCAGGGGCATCCCCGTGACCCAGCACCTCACCCCCGTCTACGCCGTGGGCGCCATTTTGCCTGTAGGTTGTTTTTACCACCCCACACTGAACAGCACTGACCACTGTCTTGTTCTTTTTGCTGCCTCCTGTGTCACACTTCGCTGTTTTCATGACCATAGAATGGGGACTGTCCTTGATTTAGCATCTGCACCAATGCGGCACTGAGAAAGGAAAGGTCTGCTCTATGGGCAGGGATCACCACCAAAAAGCAAACCCACCTAACCTTGGTCTTATCTGGGAAACAATATCCAAGAATCCTCTAGAATCCAGGAGATTCTAGACTACAAGGTGAACACGGAAGCAAATGCTGTCTAGAAACGCAGCACTTCTCACCTCCGTCTGCAGGTAATGACCCTGTAGTGTCACACGGTGGACAGACATCGACGCCAACCTTCAACCCTGTTTTCATTCCTATCCTGGCTCATCATGACTCAGTCTCCAGACCTACAACATAAATTAAGAAAACAAAAATTCCCTCAGATTTCTTGCAAGGATTAATGTAAGCAACGACAAAACACTCAATATGTGGAAAGTGTCCTAAATCACATAATGGAAAATCCATGAAAAACAGTTCTACCTTTAAGAGGATTCATACCGCAACCGGAACAAACCACCCTACCCCTGCAGCCATTCTCCTCAAAGTAAGGGGGCTGCTGTTTCGCAAGAACCATCTGTTGCCCTCTTCTGCTGTTCCAGCTGAACACCCCAGCAATCCTTCCCCACCACTAAAAATAAAATACACGTAGAACCTGACAGAACCAATGCCAAGTCACTGGAGCCAAATTCAGGTTGTATTTTTAAAAGCGTCTATAAAACCATCTATAAATAGAAAGGCTTTCCTGTTATTTTAATTACTTCATTTTAATGAAAACAGACTCCACTTGGTTAGGATTTAGAGATGGCCCCGCAGGGCTGGCACTCAGCCCTAGCGCCACAGCTTAGCACCGCGCCCGCCCCTGCAAAGGGAGCGCTGACTCCAGCCAAAGGAGTCTTGGGGTGACAGTGTCATTGCACCCAAAGTATCTTGGTGACTTCTCGTTCTAGGTCAGTGATTCCAAAGTTTCCTTTCGGGACTTCCGGGGTGTGTCAAATCCTTTCAAGCACGTGCATATTCCTAGAACTCAAATGACGGCTTGCTCACGGCTTTCAGGTGAACGTGAACCGCGGACGGCTTCTCGGAGCTGGAGGTAGAAGCATTTCTGAGTTGGACACCTGATCCCTGCTGCGGCTCCAGAGTCTGCTGGCAGACAGGCGTGTCTGAGACGGGGCGTGCCACCTAGCAAGGCAGGAGGAGGGTTCACTGCTGCCTCGCACTGGCTTGGGGAGGACAGGGAGACAACAATGGGGACCCCTACCCGCCTCCAGACCTGGGCGGGAGGCTGAAGGATCTGGCTAGCCCTGGCCGGTGGCTCCCGTCTGCCTATGTGACACCATGTGCCACCACGAGCGAGGAAAATAAACAACGCATCAGACAGGCAGAGTCAGGCCCAAGGAAATCCATTCTGCTTCTTGTAAAAGCTGAGCCTCTGTGCCCCCAGCCTCAAACAGCCGCACCTCCCGTTGCCAGGGCCCCAGAGCTACACCCGCCAGACTGCCTGGCCAGGCAGGTTCTTAGAGCCCCTCATCTCCAATTTCCTGTCTGGGTCACTAACCCTAAGACCACGAAGGACCAGGGAATACTCACCTAGCAACACCATGACCTCACTCTGCCAGTCACCAGCTGAGTGACTTTGGGAATGTTCCTTAACCCCTCTGTGCCCCTCAGTTTCCTTCTCTGTAAAATGGGGGTGATAATGACGCTCACTCTTGGGCGGTTGTGAGGATGAGCAGGTCAACTCAGTGCGGAGCTTGCACAGGTCCCGGTGCATGGCAAGCCCCATGTACTCAGCCATACGATTATTCAATGTACAAATTAAAATAATTGTGAGTATCACAGATCCATAGGATTGATTGATCACACACAAACATGAGCTTGTTCTAATCAACTGTGTCCTGTCTGAGAGAACAGTCTCCACAAAATGTGACAGTGTAGGTGTGTGTTCCTGTTCATGCAGGATCCGTTAAATAAACAACCTGCAAACATTATCATGCACTTTCTTTGTTCCTAGATGGTGATTTTATCATTTCCCTGTCTCTGTTTCACAGAAAACAGGTAACACAGCCATCCATTTGGATGTGTAAAATAAAACAAACCTATTAAGGCAAAAAGGAATGACAAACCACGAGCGTCTCTGCTCTCCTGGAGCTTCCTGCCACACCTCTCAGCGACGGGGCACCATGCTGTCTGCTGGGCTTCCCGATGGGCCCTGGCGTCTCATCACAGGGCTCAGTGGATGCGCAGGACAGCAGGGGCCAGGTCGTCTTCTGCCACCTGGAAGGAAGCCTCTCAACCTCTGGCCACCAGCACCCCAACTCAAAATGAGGAGCTTTAAAAGATGAACTCTATAGCCCCACTTGGACTTCTAAATTGAGTATTGCAGGGAGAGTGCTGGTGAAAAAAGGAGAGGAGAGGAGGGGAGGGGAGAGGAGGGGAAGAGAGAGGAGGGGAGGGGGAAAGGGAAAGGGAATAAAAGAAAAAAGAAAAAGGATTTAATAATCTATGACACTTATGTCCAGCAGACACATAAGTGGATCTCTGAGAAAAAGACCTGGTTACTGAGCAGCAAGTCGTTTCTCAAACATCATGTGCGGAGTCCTCCTTCCAGCTTTGCCTGTTGTCTTCTTGGGTATCAGTGACTCCAGTGCCCCTGTTTGGCGATGCTGGCACCATTCTATTATCAGTAGGAGAAACGTAGTTACCAAGGACAAGATTTGCAACAGCCACATGAGCCTGGCCTAACTTGGAAAGCTGTCCCACCCAGAAAGAGCAGGTTTCTAATAACAGAAGCAGCCTGCTGCCCCTGAATGTCTGGCAGGCCACGAGGAGGTTGGCAGAAACTACCAACCTCAAGAAGGGGTCTCCAGCACACACCGAGGAACAACAGTGTGTGGGACTCAAAGGCCAGGCACCTCCCTTCAATGTGCTGCAGTCTGAATCCATGTGGGGGCCACAAGGGACTTAGAAGCAAAACACTGTAGAGTCCCATTTGGGGTATTGACAATAATTTTACTCAACATTAATCATGGGTTGCTCTTGGGTTAAGCAGCTACATTGAGGCACCCGGCTCAGAGTTCCACTCCGTCAGTCTGCTTTTTCAGGAACAATTGCTGGCAGGAAGTGTCCTCCTCTCTGTAACGCAGCGGGTCAGCGTGATGCTGGATCGACCCCCCGGGTGTGGGAGCAGATGCCATCACTTGGGCCATGTGTCACCTTGAGCAGGACAGTCAGCCTCCTGTGCCTCAGTTTCCCCATATCCGCACTGAGAATGTTACACCTTTCTCATAGGTTCCTTGTGATGACTGGCTGATGTTCCGAAGCCTTTCAAGCAGCCCCAGAAACACAGTGAGGTCTGCTCCATCATCAGCTGTTACCATCATGGAACCACCAGCGCACACCCCGTGACCCTTCCCCACCGTCCACCGGGCCTGGACCCATGGCCACAGTCAGACATCCAAACAGTCATGTTTAAGTTCTTGGCATATTAAACCAAGACACAAGTGGCCGAGCTGAAAAAGTAGGCAGAAGTTAAATGGGCTGGGGTCCGTCCTAGGCTCCTCGCCACGCCCTCCCCCTGCACCGGGAAGCAGAGGGAACAAGAGCCGTCCCCAGGGCGTTGTTCATGAGGAAGCACACCGCGAGTCCTACCAGCTCACGTCTTCCCTGGCTTCCCATCCAAGCGGCACAGCAGACGCTCAGAGCAGAGTCACTCCGGACCCGCTGACCAGCACGGTGGGGCTGCAGGTCCACTGCGCGCCTGACCGGTTGTGTCCGGGCCTCGCAGGCTGCGGGTACCAGAGCGGAGTTCCTTTCTGGACGCCACACTTCAAATGTGATGAAAGCCAACTCACAAGAAAGTCTCAGATCAAGGAGGCAGATTGAATAAGACACAACTCTCTCCCCTCACACGTAAATGTTTATTTTTTTAATAGTCTTTATTTTTTAGAGCAGTTCTAGGTTCATGGCAAAATTGAGCAGAAGATACAGAGATTTCCCATATACCCCCTGCCCCAACACCCACATAGCCCCCCCAAGATAGACAGAAGATAGAGAAAAGATGTCCAACACATGGAAACTTTAGCATGGCTGGAAAAGAAACCAGAATAAATGCAGATCGAATGTTCTTGACCAGTGGGGTGCAGTGGCTCACACCTGTGATCCCAGCAATTTGGGAGGCCAAGACAGGAGGATCCTTTGACTCCAGTAGTTCAGGACAGCCTGGGCAACACAGAGACACCCCATCTTTATGAAAAATAAGAAAAATTAGCTGGGCATGGTGGCATGCACCTGCAGTCCCAGCTACTCGGGAGGCTGAGGCAGGAAGATCATTGAGCCCAGGAGGTTAAGGGTGCAGTGATCTGTGATGAGGCCACTGCACTCCAGCCAGGGTGACAGAGTGAGACACTGTCTCAAAACAAATTTGCTTGACCAACATCAAGTTATATTGAGATGAATTTATTAAAGTTTAATGACAAAACTCGTTTTTTCCATGTACTAGAAAGGGAGGCTTCCAAACTAATCATAGATTGCACCTGGGGTTAACTTCCAGATTGTAAACCCAAGTGTAAAAACGTATTCATTTTAAAGGAAGCTAATTAATCGCTAAGGACTCTGGGGGGGGGGCATTTTATGTGAAACAAAATGTCAAATCATTTGTAACAGGATAGAACTCAAGTAGCATGCCAAGGGACACTGGGGTTACATTAGGAACCCCAATAAATCATGGTCCAAAAAGAAACCCTCCAAAAAATGTAATGAAGGCCATTATTGTGGAGTGATGAGTGAAAAGATGGTGAATTTCCTTACCTGTGTTTACCTCTTACTTGGTAAACACTAACACCTCGTTATTTCCTTGACACCAAACTAGGGCAATGTTTCCTGTCATCAGGGTGCGTGATCCAGCCTCAATTATTTTCAAATGTTTTCTGTTCACAAGATCTTTTAAATGTTTGGTGGAAATATTAAGTCACATTTGTGATTAGCACACTATTCACGCTGTCTTTCCTTGCGCTGTGTTGCGGGCAGAGGCGACTGTGAGAGTCTGGACACACGCTCAGCCCCCAGCTCTGCTCCCACATCACAGGTGTGGCCACGACCATCCACACCCACCTGTGTAGCACGACAGCAGACACACGACTTCACACCAAGCAGAGCTGTCTACGTTTCACACTTTGAAGCAAACACAGCTGTGCTTAAAAGTGGTCGACTTGCTGGTATGGACAGCAGGGTCGGGGTGGGGCCAGGGGAAAGCCCCACCCATTCTCTGTCTCCAAACTCCCCCCCCCTTGATAGTATCTTCATCTTCCCATGCGTCCTGCTTCCAGTTCTCCCAGGTCGAGTTCTCTCCTGCGCAAGAAAGAGTCTGAACCCAAACAAGATGTCTCAAAAGATAAAAGCAAGCAGCTCTAAGTAATAACCCTGTGCCTCAGGGACAAGGTGAACACGTAGACACTTCAACTCCTTAGTCCCAGGTTCTTAAGAACTTTCTGCAGAGCTACTATTACAGCAGAAACACATTCTTAATGTTTCCCACCGGTTGGAAGAAGCAAAATAGTTTTAAAATATGCAATGTGTGTCCTATTTAATCTCAAGATTTTTTGAAGGAAATTTTGAAAAACAAAAAAATTTATAGCACATGACTGACTGTTCAATCATTCACCGGAAGGTATTTAGCACCTACTGTGGTTTCCTGACAAGCAAGACAATCTCCCAGCATTTTGTTAACAAAATCTACCTCTGGGAAGTCGTCCAGGAAATAGTGTCTATCATTTTATGGGTGTGGATAGTCTACAGAGTTCAGGAAACTTAATATCAAGTTAAATCAGATTTGTACTATGCTTTTACACTTTGCTTGATTAAATCTACTTGGAGAATATCGGCACAAATAAATTCTTATAAATTCGTGAACTGTAGTAGAATGGTTAGCATTTAAAGAAACCTGATGTGAATTACTTTGTAAATCATACGCTCTGATTTGTTTTGTTTAATATGTACTTTTGCAAACACTTTGGATTTTATTAGGAAAGGAACTATATAAATTTTGGAAAGAATTTAAACTGCATTTGCTACCATTAATTTTTAAAACGTCCACATATGAAACTTATTTCCAGAAGGTAAAAACAAGTTTCTTCCATTCTTTATCCTCCCACAGGCAGTCCTTGCCGCCTCCCTCGCCGATTGGCGCATGCGCAGCAACCAAGCTGTCGTGGGATGGTGGCGACCTCTACAGGCTAAAGATGGGAACTGTCCAATTTAAAGTTCCTTCAACATCTCCAGGCTCTTAGAATTATGCCTGAAAACAGTTTTTCCTTCTTCTTGTCTGTTACTGCTCACACCCAAGGTACTTCCACCTAAGGCAATCATTTTCTCACACTTTCGTGGAAAATGCTTCCCTTTTCCTTTTTGCTATTTTTTCCAATAAAGGATAAATTTTTCTTTCATTTCTATTTATGAGTGAAAATATAAAAATGATTCTAATTATACTCAGAGTCCGTATCAAGGTAACAAAAAGAAAGACATTTGAAATAAAATCAGACATCACGAACTGCTAACCCTTGATTCTTCCTAAAGTCCACTTCACAGAAACTCCACAGATTCCATTTCCGAAGCATCAGGATTCCTGCTTTTTAAAAGGCTATTAGCGATTACCTCTCTTGTTTATGCATTGGTCTTTTTCTCCATTATTGCAGATTGGTGTTTCTAGTATTTCAATGCCTTGTGTATTAATCAGAATGGATTAAGCTGAAGTAACAAACTAAGCTGAGCTCTTAGTGGCTTTGCACAAAACTCCATCATTCTCCCACCCACCCACCCCACAAAGCGTTCCATGGTTTCAGCCACTATCTGGGGACTCCGGCTTCCAAGCAGTGACCTGAAGATCCAGGCGAAGCTCTTCCCACAGCTGCACTACCTGGCTGGCATGGCCTCCAGGGCACTGCATCAGTGAAGAAGAACTGGAGGGTTGTGCCCTTCCTCTGAAATGCTTTAGAAGCCCCGGGGTGATGCTTAGGATTGTGGCCCACTGTCCAGTGTGTGCCACGTGGCCCTGCTTAACTCCAGGGGGCTGGGAAATGGAGGTGTCACATGAACATTCACTGAGCAGTAAATGTCTCTGTCACACAGTATATTTCAAAAATATTTTAAG